>JAOXYD010063265.1:0-12888 GCA_028565735.1 Pinacopodium congolense | reverse complement strand
TCTCATATCAAACAAATTACCGAACAGTTGAAACTGTAACGGTTTGAACTTGTAGACTTGTAGGAGACCCCTATAGGTATGCCTAATTACCCAGAACTAGACGGAGCAGTATTGAAAACATTTCAAATTTCAAGTTCATTTCAACACTCAAGAATAACCTTAAGATAAATTCTTTTTATAGGTTCAAGAATAACCTCGAAATAAGGAAGGAATTTCTGACTAGTAGAGAAAACACAATTCTCGCACAAACTTGATAAACAAACACTCTTAAACATGTATACACCTTAAACTCTTAAGACACTTTTATAAAGCGTATGTATGATAATGCTGTATTTTACTCCTTGCTTCTCCATCTATTTATAGTGTGAAAACATTGAACAAATTGTTGATCTATCTGAACTATCCATTGCTGAACTATTTGTTGCTGGTGAATTTATTTCTTTTGACCATTGGACATCTCTTGTTACAGTTGTATACATTTTCTATCTGTTGGACAAATCTTGTATCCATTGATTAATGTAACTGTTGCGCTTAGTTTGATCGATCGATAGGCGATGTTTGGTTGACTGATAGGCGATGTTTGGTCAACTGATAGCTAACATTCAGTCGATCGGTCTTCCTCTGGTTAACTAGTATTCATTTGGTCAGTCGATCTCCCTAAGACGTTCATTCAGCTGACCGCTCTACATCATTTGGTTAAACAATCCTCCTTCAGTCGATTGATGCTTCCTTCAGTGCTGTAGTTTAGTTGACTGTATAATCACATAAAATGCAAGTATGATTGCTCAAGAGCTTTAAAATAGTAATTGAATTTTATGAAGACACAAAGCTTGAAGAAGAAAATTAGTGTAGGTTTACTTATGTTTTTATGTAAGCTTATTTTATTTTGATTGTTTAAGAGGCTTATATTTGTTCATTCATGCATTCATATCTTAGAATATGCATATAGGTGCATAATCAAGAGGTTTATGTTTTTTATTTGATTATATGTGATTAAACCTCTTAATGAGTGATTTAATTAATTAAAAATTCATAGGTTAGTATGACATGAAGTTTTGGTAACTTAAGTTGGAGAAATTCTATTTTAGAATTGGTTTAAATATTAAGTATGCTTTGATTTTACTAGAATTGGGTTTAATTTGTTCAAATTTTTGTTTAAGGGATTGAATTGCTTAAGGTTAGCTAATCTATTTAGATCGGTCGATTGAGTAAGATGATCAATTGACTGAATGGATAAGATTAGTCAACCGAATATCAACCTATGGAAAATTAGTTGACCGAATCTTGCCTTAGGTCAACTGAATATTAAAAGATATGAAGGATAATATAAAGATTCGACAAATTATACAATGTTCATTTACTTTAACTTGTATAGTGTCATTATTACCATTGGACAATGACTCTTTTCAACCGGATTAAGGATAAATAAATGATTTATGTATGCGATTAACATAGAAGTGTGACATAGTATTGAGATTAAGCATCAACTGAGTTTTTGTGGTCCGAAAGGCTTATCTATTTGTTGTGAGTTTGTGTGAGGCTTACTAAAACATTATTTTTGGTACATACATCCTTCAAGCCTCTTTAATTGATCAAGTAAAATTGATTGAAGTATTTTTTTACTTGAATTCTTCTAGTGAGTTGGTGAGGTTATTCTTTAGCCTTAGAAAAAGAATTGAGTAAAAGGTTACCTTTTAGTCTTTAAAGGGGATTGTAAACTTGAACATTGTACGTTTTGTTGATTTTAGTACAATCATCTCAACAGTAGTGTTAGGAACTACATTTTTTCTCTAATTCCTCTCAAAACTTGACTTTTTCATCCAAAACAAGTGTCAACACCTCTAATATGCCCTTCAACATTATATGACATAACTTGAGTACTTTTTCATCAAAATTAGGGATGAATACAAATGAAATTACATAATAAAACATATCAAAATGCATCCTTATTAGCCTCCACTTCCTTTACCACCATTACCAACATAAGTTTGAGGAATGCCATTAGAGAAGATTGTGAAGAATCTGGCCATTAACACTCTTTAGTTCCAATATGAAATGAGGAATGACATGAAAAATATTAGAGAATCATGTGAGCTAGCTAGCAAACTCTTTAGGAAAGCTGCAAGCTAAATTTTCCAATTAACGTTCAAGCCAACCAAAGAAGAATTCTAAGGAGAATGTGTTTGCTATCTTTGTTCAGAGTAAAAAGCAAGAGGTAGAGAAGGAGATGGAAGAAAGGAAGAGAAAAAAAGAAAGAAAAAAAATTAAGAAGAGATAGTGCGAGACAAGAAGGAGGATGAGATGCCTCCTAAGGTAAGTAATACATCATTTATTTTTATTAATCACGTTTCAGTTCCTTTTCCTAATAGGTTAGCAAAAATGGAGGTTCGAGTGAATATGGAGAAAGCATAAGAGAAGAAGAAATCATAACAAGCGAAGAAGTAGAAAGAGTAAACAATCTTGGACATGTTCTGAGGGGTTGAGGTGACCATTCCTCTACTGGAAGTTGTTAAGAAGTTTTTAAAGGTGTGGTGTACAAGCAAGTAGAAGATGAATAGTGACACAAAGCTATTAATGAGAGGGAATGTGCCAAATGTTCCACCAAAATTTATAACCTTAAATTTTATTTTATCGACATATGACATAAGGGGTCTCTGGATTTGTTGCACATTTTGTTGAGGAGACAATTCTTGAAGACGTCATATACAAAGATTAATGTCTATCATGGATAGTTAACTATGGAGTATATGAGAGAAATTATAAAGGTCAACGTCTATGATACTATGAAACATCATGCTTGCTGTGATTTAGTTACGAAGGTGGATATGGTAGCTCATTAACTAGTTTGTGCCATTTACATATGAAGTTTGATGTTTTGTTAGATATTGGATAATGCACAAAAGAATAAGGGTTGAGCTAAAGACCTTAGTTAGTGGTTGTTGAGAGGCCTCCCAGTCGTATCCTTTAGTTTATATGTTTTCCTCATTTCTAGATAGGGTTTTAGTTAGTTTTTAAAAGTTTTTATAAGTTTTTTTACTTGATTTATTTGTAAGTGCAAGAGTGAGCTACAATCTTTTTCATTAAGGCTAACACAGTCTATACAATGCAAAGGTGTATTGTTATTCCCATTCATATATATGTTTTCTTTACTTTTTGGACCTTTGAGAACAATTTCCAATTTAAGTGTGGGGGTGGAGAACAAGTTCAATTTTCTTTTACTTAAGTTATTATGAGTTTAAGGGTGGTGACTTGAATGTTTTATTTTTAAATGATCTTAATTTTCAGTTGATTGTTAATTATGGTACTTAAAGGCAATTGAAAGTGTGATCTAACCTATTATTATGGGTGTTCATGACAAATTGTTTACCTTCACATCAAAAGACTAGGTGATCTCTAACCTAAGTTTAAGTTATGTAATTGTTTTTATTGTTTTGAACATTCTTCACTAGATTGATGTGATGATCCATGCTAAATGACTTGGATACTTGATGTTATACATATTGGGGTAACTTTTTTTCAACATTGTGCCTTGCTTATTATTACATCCTGATGAAGTTAAGTTTTGTAAACTACATTAACAGCAATGATTGGTTTTAGTTGTACTAAGTTGGATTTCAAATTTTAATTAATATTGTTTCAAGTGAAGTGTTTAAATCATTTCTTGAGGACAATCAATGGTTCAAGTGTTGGGAAATTTGATAGGGATGCATTATATTAAGTTTTGATATGTGATTTCATATAGTTTTATCCTAATTTTGAGGTAAAAAGGCTAAGATTATGTTTGTTATTAGTGTAAATGTTCGTGTGAAACTCAAGTTATAAAGTCCAGGTTTAAAAGATAAAGTTTAGAGAAGAATTATGGAAAATTAAGTTAAACATTAGATTCTAGGAGTTCTACTATGTCGTTGAACTACTTAGGATCGCCATTGAAAGTTGAGCATCAAACCCTTCAATGGTGGGCCACATATGGTGTCAGTAAAGTACTATTAATGGTAGTTTGACGTATTGTCCACATTTTTCCACGTTAGATTTAAGGTAAATCTTCGGTTTTAATCAAAGATGCATCATAAAATCTAGAATGGAAATATTTAAGTATCAGATTGAGGCCATTTCATCAACTTGCATTCCCCTTTTATAAACCATACATTTTCTTCTTAATTTTCTATTATTTTAGGAATTTAAGCTTTTCATTGAGTTGTATTTGTATAACCTCATTAGATAACATTTTGTAGGCCCTTAGATACTCTATTTTTAGGTTATTTTACTATCCATTATTGTTATTTACGTTTTCATACTTGTTAAATTTGGATTATGATTTAATGCTTGTTCTTGTTAAAAATTTTATATTTATTGAATAGATTGGTTAATCTTCAATTCCAACATGTTTATTTGTTAATTAGTATGTTTCCTTGCTATTTATTTTCTATTTTAGTTAATTTCAATATGTTCGGTTAGTTTTCTTTTAGGTTAGAAGATATTAAAGGGATGGTGGATTCCAATTATGAGAATCGAATTGGGTTTTTATTGGCATTGTGTTTTATGCTAATTTTTTGTTGGAACTTTGGTTAAACTCTACAAATTAGGGATTTTTATATAGGATTAGCCATCCTGTTTAGAATTTCTAGTTTCATCATAAGTAGTAAAAGGTCAATTGATTTTGTTTATGAAACTTAATTAATTTAGTCTAGGGTTTTGATTCTTTAAGTTATATGATCTGAGCTTGTGAGATTATAACTTATGATAGTTATTCCCTAGTTCTTAATGTTATTGTAATATTAAATCTAGAGAGACTTTTCTAATTTTTCATGTAGCTAAGGTAAATTTACAATTGTATCAGATTTATATAAAATTGGAGGAGCATAAGATGCAAGAGCTTGTTTGTATCTATAGGTTAACTGTTGAGGTCTAACTGCACTATACTTTTAACCAATCTAATGTTAGGTCAACCAAAGGCAAGCACATCTTGTTAACAAGTAGTATAAAATGGTAAGAAACTAAATATCAAACGCACAAGCACAAAGTGCAAAAATATCAAATTAAATGATATGTGACTACTCAGATAACCAAGGTTGATTGATTTGGAAAAGAATTAAATTTAGTGTAAAAGGAAATATACAAAATACAAACAATGAGCAAAATGTGATTTACATTACCAAAGGACAAAAAATAGATAAGGTTTTAGATTCTAATGGATTGATCCCTTAAAATTTGTGGCAGTGGATTGATTTAGGATCTACTTTACAAAAAAAAAAAACATAACAAATGCCTATATAAATCCCTTTTCTCTTTTAAATTCAAATTACCTATTTAATTCATAAATAATTTGGAATAAAAGGCATCACAAGAGGCCTAGAATCAATTTCGTTATTCCTAAGAATCCTCATATAAGATACTAAAGTTGGTCTACTTTTAAGTTCATGTATGTTACCCAATTGATTTTCTGAAAATCAAATAGCAATGGTTATGGAATTCAATTGCATAAGGCTCTAATCTAGGTTATTAAGTTAAACTAGGAAAGAATAAACTTTCAATTAGGCAAAAATCCACCAAGCATAATCTGTTCACAACCCAATATTGTCATAAGCTTAGCCAAAAAAATTCTATTCACACATATTCATTAATATAAAACAAGTTAAGGTCTTGCAAAGATATCTATTGAATGAATAAACAATATAGAGTCAATTATCTTTTCTCTTTTAAACTTAAATTACCAATTTGATTTATTAATAATTTGGAATAAAAGGCATCATAAGAAGCCTATAATCAAGTTCATTAATCCTAAGAATCCTCACATAAGATCCTAAAGTGGGTTTACTTTTTGGTTTAAATATGCTACCCAATTGATTTTTTGAAAATCAAATACCAATGGTTATGGAATTCAATTATCTAAGGCTATAATGTAGGTGATCAAGTTTAACTAGGCAAGAATAAACATTTAATTAAGTAAAAATTAACCAAACACATTCTGTTCATAACCTAATATTTTCCTAAGCTTAGCCAAAAACAATCTATTCACGCATATTCATTAATAGAAAACAAGATAAGGTCATAACAAAGGTTTCTATTGAATGAATCAATATAATAGAGTCAATAAAAGTGTTAATATAAAAAAATAAAAATAACTAACAAGAATACCTTAACGATTTTTCCACCAAATCATCATTAAAAGCTCCTAAAAGCATATATTAAATTGAAGAATATTTGTGGATAGAAAACAAGACAAAACTTGTCTATGGGGATATATGAGAGGAATATGTCTTGAATGTTGACTATAAGTGAAGAAAATAGGAGTATTTGCACTCCCACAAGGGTCTGTTAAGGTTTAGGAATGATTAGGGTTTTATTTGGTCAAGTTTTCCCTTATAAATCATAAAAACAATGTTGTTTTACTACCTCCATTTAAGTCACATAAATTTATAGCTTTTGGACTTCTTTGCATTTTCTACTTTAAATCCTTCTATATAGTTCTAGTAGCCATAATATTTTGTATGTAGATTCTTCACATGATGTTGTTGCACCTCCTAAAATTTTAGAATGATTTGAAAATTAAAATTCCATATAATGCATCACCAATTTCACCTGTATCAAAATTGGTGTTTGTTTGAGTTTCTCTAGCTCTTCTGTTGATGCATCCTTCATGACTTGTCATATGGACTTGAAATTTAGTGTGAGACTTCATAACATGATGCTCTAAGTCCCAAAATTTATTATAGACCTCTTCTAGTTCCTGAAAAATGTATAAATGATGAACTACCATTTATCTTCGTAACACTCGTTGTTGATGGGTTGTTCTAACATAGTGAAATTGCTTCCAATTGTGTCTTTAAGCCTTATTTATTTATTATTCTTAATCTAATTAAGTTTAAATAACTTTGAAAGTATAATCAAAAGAATTCATAGATATGATAAACATGTAGATATTTAGGAGTGACAACACTTTAAAACATGGTATAAAAATAAATATAAATCACTCTTAATAGCAACATCTTTGGCATAACACAATCTTTATGCTTTCGCTGGTTAGCTGTAATTCCTGGATCCTATAAATTTCTTCTGCCTATCTTTTCATTATTATTACTTGATTCTTAATATTTGCATTCTTGTTTCTTTTGTTGCATTTATTATTTAAATTATTTGATTTCTTAGTATTTCACACTTTTTTAATTAGCTTCAATTTCATTAGTAATATTTTTGTTTGCTTAATTTTATAGGACCATGGGATTTTTACTTCTTTTTATTTTCTTTAGCACAATATTAGAAATAGCATTGATACTAACTAGCTCTCTATGGTATCAACCATGACTTATCTTGCTATATAGCCAGGCGATTAGATTAGAAATCTCTTATTTGGTAGTCTGTGATGGACTTACATGTCTTATTAAGGATGGTAAAACTTTTTAAATAAGGTTTAATATTGTTTATTTCCTAAACTATGTCAAACTCTTCACTCTATCTCAAAATTTAAGGGGTAAAATGACACTTAATGCCTAATACAACTACACTATTTTATAAGGCCACTTATCCTCTATCTTACCTTAGGCTCACAATGGAGATTTCTAGGATTGTAAAGATGCTATTGTTTCTTTTCATTTTACTTCTATCTTTTGCATTGTATCACAACTAGGATCCTTATAAAGTATAAAACAGTGTCATTATTTTAAGCCATTTTTCTTCTAACGTTTTCTCCAAAACTTGCTCCTTTGTACTCACTTGGTCTTTCTAATGCTTTATGTACCTACACCCCATCAAAAGGAGTTAATAGGAACTTAAATTTTCTAAATAAATAGGTCAAATTGAAATGAAGATGTATCAATAAACCTATATATTTTTTCCATTATTAGGTGACCTCAACACTTTCCATGAAGTGTATGTTTTCCACTTCATATTTTCCTTCAAATTCACTTTAATCATCTTGTGTTGTAGCTTTCAAGGTATTCTTCTTCTTTCCTTCATTCTTCTTCTTTTTTTTCACTTTCTTAATGATGTGGGCATTGTGACTTTATATGATCTAATTTCTTATGCCCAAAACATCTAACTTTGTTTAATTTATTTTTAGAATTTGGTTGACATTTTCTTGATTCGTTTCCTTATGATAATATCTTCTTCTTTAGGAACATGTAGTACTATGCCCATACCTTCTCTTTTACTTGTGGAGGATTTATCATCACCATGTACCTCCCTTAATGTTAAAGGCCATGTTTGTCTTCCTTCGAATGTTGTCCTCCTCTTGTATTTCCTTTAGTCTCATCTTGCCAATTATAAGGGATCCTATCAACTCTTTAAATGAGAAGAAATTTAAGTCTTTAGCTTCTTGGATGGTCATCACTTTAGGCTCCCATATCTTGTGTAGTTACCTAAGTATTCACTTAGTTAATTCCATCATGAGTTCCTTCTAAGGTGTTCCATATTTCATAAATAGTTCCACATAATGACACCCTATTAAAGTCATTTTTACCTAAGGTATAATATAGTATATGCATAGCCTTATTGTTCAAGTAAAACTAACTTTTCATTATTACTATCCCACTTATCTTTGGTTTTATGTATCTTTTGGTTTCTTATAATTTTTTTAGACATAGGAGTTTCTTATGAAACTCCTTTCCATAATTTAACATTATTAACCATAAGGAAGCACATCATCTTACCCTTCTAATATAAGTAATAATTTCTATCAAAATAAGGAGCTTTGCTTGCATTTTGACCTTCTACATTATTAAAGGGGGAAAACGAATTCATGTGTGGCACATTATAATCTTTACCGACTAATTCAATATAATTAAACGTATGTGACACCTACTTCTAATACCACTTGTTAGTCTTAAATAGTACCTTAGAGGGGAGGTGAATTAAGTGCTCTAAATTTTTTTGAGATAATTATTACTAATTGCAAAATCCCCTAAAAATTTCAAACAATTAAAAATATATATAATATGAATTGAAATTAAATAAACTTGAAATTAAAAGAATAGAGTATGAGAGGCATGAACCTAATTTATAGTGGTTTGATGCCTAACTCTAGATCTACATTCACTCTCTAACACCTTATTAGATATTTTATTATTAATAGTGACACTTGTATATCATTGGTCCTTCTAAAAATTCAAACAATTCAACAAATAAGATATAATATGAAGTGAAATTAAATAAACTTGAACTGAAAAAATAAGAGTATGAGAGGTATAAACCTAGTTTATAGTGGTTCGATCCCTAACTTCATATCTACGTTCACTCGCTAACACCTTATTGAATATTTAACTATTAACAAAGTTACTTGTACATAGTTGGTCCCTTTGTTAAACGCTTTAAGATAACCTTTCTAACTTCTGAATGCACAATTCATAATTCTAAAAAATACACTTGAAAAATATCTAAATTAAATCATACAGTGTTTGAGAAGGGATTATAATATCACCTGAAAGTTGATGTAAAACCAATCTCACAAACTTCACCAAAGACCATACAAAACTCAACCAAAATTTACAAAATAACACTTTAAATGCTTCAATTCACGTGTTTATATCTTATACAACTCTTAGAAGTGTTACATACTACCCAATACACCTATTTATGGTGAAATTTTGGCCTACTAGCAAATTTTCACTATTATATAACTTTAAAATCCTTTAAAATTAATTTATTGATGAGTTTTGCATAATGGAATGAGATTCTTGTAAACATCAGTCAATTAATCCAATGCATCAGTCGACCGATCTTCCAAATTGAGCACACTGGTTGACTAATTAAATTGTTTGTTCAACAAATGACTGGTTAATTAGTGGTGGTTAACCAGTCCATACATAAGCTAGTTTTTCACTTATTATAGCATATTTAAACTCATCCACATATACCAAAAATAATTCCTAACACTTTAAAACACTTTTTTAACTCATAGAAACATAAAAAACTTTTCTAAAAATAATTTTATTCAATAAGAGGATTATTTTAAAACCATTCCCCACACATTTCCTTTTTATTTTACAACCTATATGCATAAACAAATCATGAAAGCAATCATGCATGGATTAAGCCCTTTACACACTGTGAGAATACTAAGCAAGACTACTTCCTAAATTATAGTTAAAAACCTATTCACATTACTAATTTGATCTTCATGCTTTGGTTTTTCTTTTTATACATCACATGCTCTATCTATGCTCCAACATTCTTAGACTTATCTCTTTAACCCATCATTAACACAACTATCTTTCCCAAAATTTAAAAAATAAAATCATTTATAGCAAGATTGTTTTTTCATTATTAAATAACATGGAATCTTAATTGGTTCAACAAAGAAGATTGTGATAAAATGGTTGCTTGTCGAGTCAATATCATAAGGAATAAATTAAGCCATGATTCACCCATATAAAGTAAATCAAGTAGACATCTAATAGGAATGAATTTTATTATATTTTTATATGTTATTTAAATTTAATTCAATCCTATTTTTGTGTTAAATTGCTCATTTTATGTTCCTATTAAATTTCTATGTATATTTAATAATGAAATACAAAATTTGGATTAAATCATGTACATTTCATATGAACAACAAATAGGCTCAGAGGAGAGGATATTCATCCACAAACTCAAGCTAGAAAAATCTAATGCAAAACATATATTGAGAGGAGCCAAAAATATTTATTTAAGAACCAAAGTTTAAAGCAATTAAAGAGAGTTTTGGGTAGCACATTTGGACTTGTGTTATGGCAATTTTAGCAGCAGATTGGTGCTTAAAGACCATCCAAAATTTATCCAATAAAGATCTAGAGGAGCTATCCAAAATTCATAACATAAGAAGATATAAAACTATCCAAAATAATAGCCCAAGATGATATGAGGATGGTCTTAAAAAGGGAGCAAAAAGGCAAAAGGATGGGCAGCTTCTCATGCTCCAAAATGATAGCACAATCACACATTGAAGAGGGCCTTGTTGGGTTCAAATTGACAACCACTTAAGGAGTAAACTCCAATCCATTCAGTAGCAAAACAAATGGGTATAAAAGAGAGGAATGGCCGACACTTGCCGCTAGGTGGGGAGAAATAAGAACAACTGCATATGTTTTGTGCAAAAGAGGAATGGAACTTTGCTAAATTGTGGACATTAAGAGCATGGCTGGTGGGGGACTGCTCTCTTAATAGGTGATGCATAAAGCTTTATCATTAGAAAGAGGGCTACAGAAAAAATGTAAAGGTGGGGTGTTTTGATAGCATTAACATCATTTGGATTTGGAGCTGTCCAAAAACGTGGTCTTCTTCTTTGGATTAGGGGCTATCAAAAATGTGATGGGATTGTCCTTGTGTTGCTACATTCAAGGACGTTTTCTTCTTGTTTTGTGGCATGAAATCAACATGTTTAGAGTGCCTTCCTTAGACAGGTTTGGTTGGACATTGTAGTTGACTTAGAGTACTTTCCTTGGACAGATTTAGGGACATTTAAGGTGGTCTTAGAGTGATTAGAGTGTAACATCTTTTGAGAGATGATTTATCCAACAAGTAACGTATTTAAGGACTATAGAGTGGAAAACTTTTGCATGGAGAAGATGGCTGAAATTGAAGAAGCGTTCCATTGGGTTTTCATTATTCTTTCATTATTTAACATTTTCATTTTTCTTGTTTCATCTTAGAAGCTTTAATGGTTTTGTTTTCATTTTCCAAATGCTTAAACTTAACATGCCCAAATGCTTAAACTTTCCATATGTTTAGTTTGTTTAATTATAAGCTTATAATTTAATTCCCTGATAATGTTTGAACCTATGTTTAGTTATATATGAATAGAGCTTGTTAATTTTATTTTTCTAGCCTTTATTAATCTTGATTAAGGATTGCATTTCATAATTTCATATTTGTTATGTTTGAATATTAATTTGTCTAAAGTTTCATTTCATGTGTTTTCATTTATTCTTAATGTCTTCGATTAATATATGTTTGGTATTTTAAATTTGCACATTTTCTTAGGTTTTAATTAATTTATTTTCAATTTTTATTCAATTTATAATTTCTGAAATTTTTTTAGAAATTTAGTTTAAGTTTAGTGGAATTAAGTTTTAGTTAATTTAGTAATAGCTTAAGTAATGTTTTTTAATGTTATTTTAGATGTGAATTTATGTTTTCCATTTTATGTGTTTAATTCTCCAGCTTTGGTTTTCTTTTAATTAATTTTGTTTTGTGTTTATTTAATTTTTTTTGCTCATTTTAGTTAGGTTTAACTAGTTTAGTCTTGGGTTGGAAGATATTAATATGATTTTAACTTCATAATTATGAGAATGGAAATAGAATTACATAGGTTTTGTGATTTAGGTAAAGGTTGAATTGGGGGTTTTGAGATTTAGGTAAAGGTTGAATTGAGATTCCAAATGAATGCCAAGAATCAGGGATTTATTCATAGAATTGGCCATTCTAGGTTTAATTTCTAATTCCATTGCTAGGAATGAACTTGTAATACGTAATAGTCATTGTGGTTTCCACTGGTAGCAAAAAGCTAAGTGAATTTGTCAATGAACTTAATCAGTTTAGGCTTAAATTCTAGTTCTATAAGTTACACATTCCGAGCTTGCGAGATTATTACTTAAGTTAGTTATTCCCTAGTTTGTTAATGGTTTTGTGTCGTTAAATTGGTGAGCTCGTCGTAAGCTGCCAAATAATAAAATTACCTAACCTACCTAACTAAGTAGTTAGGGTAAGTCAAGGTCGATCCCATAGAGAGTTAGAGTGAATTTCTATCTCTAATTTTGCCAAAAAGAAAACAAAACCCTTAAAAGTAAAGACATCAAAACTAATTGCTAAAGATAATTGACGAAATAGAGACAAACAAAAAAGAAACAAACAAGAAATATGAAAGCTGGGTGGAAGATATATCGGGAATTTTAGACTTATAATTGATCCTCGAAATAG
>JAOXYD010063254.1:0-12888 GCA_028565735.1 Pinacopodium congolense | reverse complement strand
AGAATAAAAATACATGTATATGAGATTTGAAATTATGAGTGGGACACAATAGTCAGTTGAGTTACTATGACACAGTTTAGTAACCAGGGGTTGTTCACGACAAAATGTTCACCTTCGCCTAAAAATACTGAAGTGAACTCTCAATTATTCTTCTTACGAATTTGATTAATTAGGTGATTCATTCAATTTCTTTTTAATTTTTATTTTAAAGGATGTGGAAATGTCAAAAAGATGACGCATTAAACTTAGTTAATTGGCTTTTACATGTGGAATTGATTTCTTGATTTAGGTTGACACTTGAAAAAGAATGAATTGAATTAATTTCATTTTTGAATTGATATGATTTATCAATCTTAGAACATTTCCATAAATCAAAATTCTTTAAAGGATCAAGAAAGCATTTTCAATAATTGCAGTGTCAAATTTTGAATTGTTTTTCCTATCTTTATATCCTATTATGAACTTGATGATGAATTAATTTGCTTAAGGAGAAGCAAATGCTTAAATGTTGGGGAATTATTAGGGGTCAAATTGATATAGTTTTAATGGTTAATTTGGTGAATGATGACCCCTAATTCAGTGATTAAGTGTTAAATTAATGTCTTATTATGTTTCAAAATCTGGCTCCATAAACGGCCCTTTTTTCTTCATCTAACGGTCCCCTGGCAAAGTGCCGTTAGTGAAGAACAAGGGTCTGATTATGGAGCCAAAATTCAAGCACTACCAGCACCTTAAGAGGGTGTCGTTGTTGGGTGGCAAGGTGTCGTTACTCCTTAAGTCAACAATTTCAGCTCCAAATCTTCCAAATTTCCATCATTGGCGTGTTCCTAATTAATGTTCATGTCTGCTAGCACATGAGAAGAGGTCTCCTGGTCCTAAAAATAGCTAAAAACATACAGAAAACACATAAAGAATTAGAGATTCAAATCTACCTTTGAAAGAGAGTCTTCTTCTCTCATTTTTCTAGCTTTTTCTTAGTTCTAAGCTTCAAACACTTAGTTCTTTGTATTTTATATTGTTTTCTGAGTTTCTGAACATTGGAGCTTATTGTTAAAACTCATATTTGAGTCTAGGAATCATCTAAGGGGGTTTCTAAACTCATATTATATTTCATTGAGTTCCATTTTTCATAGTAATCAAGGTTGTTCTTCTTATGCTTATATCTTTGAATATTCTTGATTTTTCTACAATATCTTGATGAAATAGAGCTTGACTGGAGTTCAGATTCAAGTTGGGAGTTCAAGAAACATCCAGAAGTCTTTCTAGGATTTTTTTTTTTTGTAACATCTAAACTTTATTTTTAAGCTCCAAATTTCAAATCTATCAAAGCATGTTGTATAAATTGCATATCTTGTATGTTTTGATTCAAATGTGTGGCTAATCATTTATATTGCTATGGATTGATGTTTTGATGATTTGAAAGAGTGGTAATGCATGTTTAAATGCCTGTATTTTACTTTTTGAAAGTCTGAAAGAACCAATTTTAACCTAGCCATTTAAGATTGGTATTTAATATAGTTTAAGCATGAGAAATCATATTAAATTGTTTGAAAAATCAATAAGCAACACGAATTAATCTTTGCATGACCTAGATTTTTTGTGAAAGTTAAAGTTCTGGGATTAATTTTCTAGAACTCACCTTCTTGAAATTAAAGCCCATTTACTTGATTTTAAAGCATAACCACACTTTAGACAAGATTAAATGGAGAAAAAGCAAAGTCTTAACCATAATTTTAGTTTGATTTTATGAAGGACTTTAATTAGACTTTAAATTTGTTTTAAAACTCGATCAAATCATCAATCATCTAGTTCACAGCTAATTTACACATTTGGTAATTTTCATAAATTTTCAGAAGTAATTAAAAATCATTTTTTGAAGTGTTTAAGCCAAGGTAGTATAGTTTAAGCCATTTTCCAATTTTTAATCAAATTGTTTAGATTTTTCCTAAATAATTTTATTGTGATCAACCTAGTAGTTAAGCAACAATTTTCTCGTGGGTTCAACACTCGGGTTCTGAAAAATTACTCCACTTTATTACTTTTGAGATAGGTGCACTTACCTTAATTTCGTTGGTTTTCAAAGTAAAATCATTTCAAAACCACCTAAAGTTTTAAAGTCACCTAACCAATGCAACAAGTTATACTTTGCATCAGTAGTAATTCCCTTGAAAAATTTTATGTGATAATCCATATGTAACTCCATAGATGTTTGATGTGGTATATAGAAGGTTGCCTTATTACTAACTGTGTGATTGCATGTGTTTCTAACCAGGTTTTTATTATAAAAAGATATGTGCTTTGTAAACTAAATCAAGAACATTGTTTGATTTTTGTTTTTGTTCAATTACGTATCAACTTTTATTTGATTTTGTTTAAGTGGATGTTTAAGTCATTGCTTGAGGTGTGGAACCACTTTAGAGACTTAAAACATCATGTTATGAAATTCTCCACCGAATTATAAGGATATGTTATAAACCATGAAGAGTAAATAAGGAAAGAACAAGACAAGCTCAAATAAGCTTTAAATTTAGTACAGTTCACTTAGGTAAAGTAATAGGTGCAACTTTGAAGTACAATTTGTTATGAAATTTTACAGGGTGCAAAAAGAACATGTCAAGCAACTTCATAACAAATTTTATGGTAGTTGGTTTAAGAATGGAAAAGATATTACGAAAATACCAAGTAGTATAGAAAGCTGTCATCATCCTAGCCATCATCATGCCCATGATGATACACCATGATGATGCCTATGATTTTGGGCTAGTGTGAATCATGGGTAGCTCCATGCTCGATCAAGACGCCCTCTCCATCCGTACATAACCTAATTTTAGGTTTTTGGGTGATTGGGTTGCTATAAAACACGTATATTTAGCAGTAAAAGGTCATTAAACACATTCAAGGTTATTCTTAAAGGGTTTCATCCAAAATTAAAGCAAAGGAAGCATCCAAAGGCAAGAACTCAAGGATCAAGGAAGGATTTCACCATCAAGCATCAAGATTTTAAGGATTCAAGAAGACTTATCATGAGCTTTCTTATTCCTTTTTTTTTTTATGTTTGTTTGTGAGATTGAAACAATATTGAGGAGCTAAAATTTTTATAGGATTTGCGTTTTTATAAACTCTAGGATGTCATATTCTTGTTATTCTTGTTTTAACTCTTGAGTTCTAGGGTTTTGAATTAGATTTTCTCATGGATGTTAATTACTTTAGATTTAATTGTTATACAGATGTTGCATGTGATTAAGATTGCAAGATTTTTTGTATTCATTAGATCATTTCATAAATAGAACATATTGCATAGGAACCTAGAGATAGTCTTACATAAGATGTTTGGGTTTGATGTGAATTTAGCCAAATAAAGAGATTTCATAGAACAGATTAATGCATTTAATTTAATAGAATGGGATAGAGAACACCTTATCCTAGTTTAATTGATTTGAATAGAGCCACATAACTTAAAAAAGAGTATAATTCACAGTAGGGAATCTATGATCTAACAAATTTAGAATTTGAGTTAAAGCAAGATAAATAGTGAGTACGTACACATTATAAAGGGATTAATTACCTGAATTCTACCTTTATCATTGATTGTTTCTTCTTATAAGTTTTTCTAGGCATTTTATTTTAATAGTTTATTTCTTTTAATCATCAAATCAATCAACCAACATTTCATTTTTAAGTAACTAGCTAGATTTAGCTAGGTATTCATTAGCTATAGTAATCCTTGTAGTTCGACACCTAGACTCATCTTAACTATATTGAATTCAATATGTACACTTGCCTTTTCATATGTTTTGATATTGTTAGTGTGTTCTTGGCTATTTATCTTTTGAAACTGAGATAGGCATATAGCACACTAATATAACCATGAAAGGTTCCTACATTAAACTAGAATGATGTTTTTAGCCTCAAGAGAAAATACGAGCATAACCCTAAAGTTTATCTAATCTATAATAGTCCCCATCATGTTACTAATTTGAGAAATAGTAACTTAAACCAAATATTCTTCCAAACTTTATGAACAAGACCATCTCATAACCAATCTCTTGCAATAAAATAGCAACAACCACCATCAACAATTTTTAGAGATTAGCTAATCGATCCTTAGACATAAATATAAGCTAAGGCTATTTTTGAACAAAGGGAGGTTCCAATCTTAGTTTTGATGATAACAAAACATGCTTAATCATTAATGGTTTGAGTTTATGTGTTAATCTTAAAGATAAGTATGTTTCAAGAAGAATTCATTACGAAAAGCTTGGAGTTTGAAGGTCAAAATTGAAGATATTGGAAATTCAAGTGAATTGGAAGTTCCAAGAACTTAGATAGGTTGTTTCAAATATGTCTGTAAGTTTTACTTAGTGTTCAATTTACCTAAGGGCTTAAGTTTGATCATGCATTGCATTTGAAGTTTCAAAAGTGCATATCATCTCAATTCATAGGCCAAATCTTGTGTTTGAATTGTTTTAAGTTATTTGATCATTTATATAGCTTCAATACATGATACCAAAGGTGTTTGAGGTCATCATTATCATTAGGAACTTGTTTAGAACTGTTTAAATACGATTGTGCAGAAAAGTTTGTGTATTCTGGACATCAACGACGGGTTGTTCATCCACAACGGTACCATGCTTGGGTGCCGTTGTACCCTATCTCCAGAAGGCATAAACGACGGGCTGTTCTTGAGCTAAATGGCCCCGTTGTGTCTCGCAGAGGGTGTCGTTGTGTAGTCAGAACTCAACGGCTAGTTTCCACTTTTGGGTCTTATGTCTTTTGTCTTCTTTCCAACGTCTCTAAACCTCTACAAAACCCTTTTTAAGCCTCCTAACACTATAAATACTCGTTAGAAATGAATTGAAACTCTCTAGACACTCTAAAAACATATTGAATCATCTGAATTTGTCAAAAGCTTCAAAGTGTACACTCTTTCACTGTAGTTATTACTATTCGATCTATTTGCATAAATTTCTATTTCTGAGTGTGTGAAATTGTGTTTAACATCTTTATTAAGTGTCTAAGAGCTTATTTGATTCATCTTTTACATTTTAGAAGCATTGTTTCAACATATTAAAGCCAGAATTTGTCTTAATTTCAAAACTATCTCTGTTGAGACTGTTCTAACTTAAAAATCAATTTCAGGTGCTCAAACGTGTTTTTAAAATTGAGTGGTTTGATTTTTCAGTATTTTTAAGGTCTCTAGATGGTGTTTGAACTTAGTTTCGAATTTTAAGACCTCTTTATGCTATCATTGAGTTAGAAACTTCATACACTTCAAGATAGCATCTGTTTTCACTGGTTTAAATTTGAATCCGATTTCAATCTACTTAACCTATTTCTTTGTGTTTGTAATTATTGTTTTCTGTTTGTTTAAGTTCTTAGGAATCATATTGCACTAAGTTTCGAATTTTTGGTTGAGTATTAGATCATTTGAGTGCGTTGGTTTGCCAAGACATCAAAACTGTCTAGTTTTGAGTGTTCTTCATTTGATCACGAGTTTCATCACATAAATTAATTTTGGGTGCATAAAATTATTGCTGCTAGTTCACATAATGTATCAAGAGTGTTCTAGTATTTTTGTATTGATTTTTAAGCACTTATATTTGTAATTTAAGTTGAATATTCAATGAGTCCTTAATCTGTCCAGAATTTGTGAATTGCTAATATTGATCATATTGCTTGACCTTATACACGTTTTTTGTGTTTGAATTCTATCATACTAATTTTGTTTAGGCTTTCAAGATTGTCAGTATCTATTCATATCATTCATTGAAAGCTAAAGCCCTTAGTTTAATTATGAATTAAGTGAAACACCTTTCAAGGTGTAATTGGTTACTTGAATTTGGGGGATTTGAGTGCTTTGGTAAATTGTGAATTGTGTAAGCTACTCTGTGCCTTGAAAAGATTTGGTATAGGTTGCTCTTGACCTTAGAATAAGATTGTGGTTGTGTTGGGTTACTCTTCACTCTTGGAAAGTAAGATTGTAAATGTTATTCTTTACCTTGAAAAAGATTGTACTTGTTTTGATTGATCAGTATAGAATCAGCCAACAAGTAATTAGAAAGGAGACGCAGCCTATCTTTGGGGTAGGTGAACTTCTTTAAAAATTTCCTTGTGTCTTTCTCTAAACTCTCTTATTGCATTTACTTTGACATTTGCATTAACATTCCAGGTTAGGTTGAATCTTGGTTTAGTGATTGCATTTAGTTTTCCAATTGAATTAGGTTGCTAGTTTTAAGTTTGCCAAAAGTTTTAATACCCAATTCACCCCCCTCTTGGGTGCCATAAGACTTACATGTGTGATTTAGGAGTGACTATTAACTTGGTGCCGATTAGTTGCTAAGCTATTTCACAATAAATATCGCAAAGATCCATTGCTAAAACACGAGTGTACAAATAGTTGAAACGACAATTGCTAAAACAAATTTAGCTACTTATAATCGCAAATCAATCACATAAAAAATATTTTCCATAAAATAAAGCATATTTGAGAAAAAAAATAAAAAGTAATAGAATAGTAATATCTTCATTAGACTGATTGAAAATATCAAAATTTGATGAATGTGATTCCATGTTCTCCAAACATTGGAATGGTAGACTTGCCTCAAACCAAACTCTCTATTTGATGACAATTACTCCTTTTTTTTACTGCTCTCTTCCTTCTAGGTTTTTATTTTTTCCTTAAAAATGTTAAGATAAATTTCTTGTCATCTGTCAAGTTGAGCGGTGACGTACAAGAGAATACCACGAGCATAAAGAGAGACATCCATAGATGTGGATTATAAAGGCCAAAAGCCTGGCCACATAGCCCCTACCTCAGTTTTTTTTTTTTGCTTCTTTATTCAGCTTTCTTGCTCCTTTTCATGATCTTTGGTTACACCTAAACCGTATCGAACGAAAGCTTTCCATAAGATACTTTAAGGAATTCCCAAAAATGAATAGTTAAACATTAAAAACACAATGCGAATTCGATAACCTATGCATAAAATAAATTCTTTGGATTTGAAGATGAAAAAAAAAACAACTTTACTGATAATTACTTGTTTGGTCAAAAGAGTTATTTTATTAACATAAGCTCATGAAGAGAAAGAAAACGACTAGTTTAACTCATCACATCATACATAAGGTTTGGCAAAACATTGAGAATCTTTTGAATCAAACAAATTTAAAACATAAAAAGAATAAAATAAGAACCAACAAGTCTTAAATGCGCCAAAAATAGGAAATTAGCAAAGTAAATACTTAGAAACACTAATGCGTAAATCACAAGTATCAAATTCCCTACACCTAAACCTTTCATATCCTCAAGGAATTGAAACATAAGAATTACATTCATTCACTTAGTTTTTAAAGAGATCGAGTGCATGCAATAGTTCAAACCTTGGCAACTCGAACATCAAGCGACTACACACAATGCACTTAATTTTTGTCAGTTTATATAAATAACTTAAATTTATAATACTATTTCTCCAAGGTAAGCATAATATCATGATGAATTTTCCTCATAATTTCACTTATTTCACTTAAGTGCTTAAGGATCAGTGTTTCACTTAAGACTCCCTTTAAAAGAACACACTATCATTGGCTTGCAAATCCACTTATTTTCTTCCACAGAGATTGCATGCTAACATAAATCAAAAGGAATTTGTTCGTGGTTATAATGGGGCTTAGGGTAAGGTGAGTCAAAATGGTTTTGATGGGTTTCTCACAAGGTTTCTTAAAGTGCTTTGTTTAAAGGGATAGTCAAACATTAATTCTGAGATATTTGATTGACCACTTCATTACTAATCAATAACTGTTGATGGCACTAACTCTTGCTGCCTTATTTGGTTCTTTTTCATTGTCTTTCTTTGTTTTATTTTTTCTATTTAAAAATAATCAAACTAAAAAAGGGAAATAAAAATAGAAAATATGTATATAACATAAAGCAAAGGTGTGTCAAAAAACCTCTCAAAATGAACTGTAAAGTAAAAGTCCCAAACTAGAGATAATGTTCACTTAACACTTTACAAGACTTGTGATTGAGTATGGCTAATGGGTTTTAGGTTTTCAAAATAGGGTTATTATTTTAGAAACATAGAAAAGGGTAAAAGCTTAAAAATGGTTATAAGGGATAATGCATCAGGTGGGTCATTTAAGCCAAGGTGTTAAAAGTAAAGAGTGCCTTTATCCTTTCCATTGAACATCTAATAGTTTCAAATTGGTTCATAGGAAGTTCTTAAGGTAATCCACCTAGGGGAGTATCACACACAACAAGCAAAATGAAATGACTTTACAATGGAGTAATATAGGCTTAAATCCTCACATAGGCTCATATAAAAATCCATCATGCTTTTACACATTGCCTAATCACTAAAGTATCAAGTTCTAACCATGTTTATGTAGGAAACTACATTAATTAGTTTGCATGTTTCACGTTCTACTTAAGCAACCTAATTCAAATTCACACACACATCTCAATCTCAATCCAACAACAATGATATAATTTCATGGTATAACACATCACAAAATCTCAAGTGCAAAACGTTGACCTAATAAGTCTAAAACATGCCTCCTATATGAGATTCCCTGCAAAATTCAAGAAGTAAATTGTAAATGACATGCAGTACGCAAATAACAAAGCAATTGTAAACTCCCCACACTTGGACCACATAATGTCCTCAATGTGAAGAGAAATACAACCAGTAATAATGGCAACAACATAGTGAAATACAAAATGCAAATAAATTAGTAACTGAAAAAGAATAAAATAAAAGGAGTAAAGAAAGTTTATGGAGGTTCTGATGGTCCTGTCGTACCTTCAATTGGATGGTAAATAGGAAATGGAGCATTGAAACATAAAAACATATTAGGCAACCCTCAGCTAGAGACAATTTCTTAAAGGAGATCTCTCAGAATGGTATACAACACCTTCATCTTTGGAGCAATGATAAGTAAAAACCTACATAAAGAAAACAAATAAAATGAAGTAAAAAAAAATTAATTAAAAATAGAAATAAGAGAGAAGGTTCAACTGAGAATCAAAACCTTGAAGAACTAAGGAAGAAAAATGGGTAGATATCTAAGAAAAAAGGATAAATGATGAGAGAAAAAGAAGAAATTTAGTGAGTTGGAACTAATTTGAGGCGGGTTTGAAGCATGTATAGAGAAGGAGAGAGCTCAGATAGGGAGAAGTGTTGAAGAAATAAAAATTAAAAGAAAATAAGGTAGAGTCCATAGAAAAAATAATTTTTTAAAATTTGTTTTTTAAAATATTAATTATTTTTCTTTCTTTCTAAAGGCCACAACTATGGCCAAAAATGCCACGAGTGTGACTATGCTTCTCTATTTTAAAGCATAAAGCATCACTAGAAGACACCAGTCAGATCAATTTAGTTTTGGTAACTTTTATGTTGATGCTTGCTTAATGGGAACGTCTGTGGTGTTTACCAGCCATTTTGCCTCTAGATCTTTTTGTGTCCAAATGCCTTCCCTTCTTCACCTACAATTTTTTCCTCCAACCTTCTTCATTCCTAAACTTCAAATAAGAAACAAAAAATCAATCCATCCTTAGTTCATCAAAAAATTTAATTATCCACTAAGTGAAGGGAAAGAAAAGAAAGACTCAATGAACTCAATTAAAGTAATAAAAAAATTACGAATCATACTCAACTTAATTGAAGCACAAAAATTAAAACAAACATGATAAGTTCAAATCATTAGCTTGACCATAAGCATTTAAATGTTTTAGTGGCGTAAAAGGGAAGAAACCATTCCCTTTTCTTTTGAAGGAAAGTCTCCAAGATACAAATTGTCATGATGCCCAATAGCCTTTACTATTTGTTCCTTGGAGTCTTCCATCCTAGCTCTCGATGCTTGTAAACTTGAGTGATTTCAGATGGTACTCTCAACTTAGTCTTAATTTTACAAGGATAATGTTTTGGCCTAACTTTAAGTCTCTTCTTTCTTGTCTTAACTACCCTTTTCTCGTACTCCAAAGTTAATTTTTTAGGAATAATAAAGGGAAATTATTTTTCCTCACACAAAGAAGCATAACAAAAATGTGGAAGAAAATATTTTAACTTGAGTATGATTAGTGTCCATAAGAAGAATAGAGTAAGGGCATTTAGTTTCCTTACAGGTTCTTGCTACAAACTCTCACCCAACTCGTCCTTATTTTTAACATAGCCATTACCATTAGAATCGACCTCAACCTCATGCTTCATCTATTACTTGTTTCTATACTCATTAACAACCTCAATCTTCATGAAAGCATCTCTTTTTTTAGATTTCTCAACATCATGTCCATGTTAAATGCAACTCACTCATGACTAATGTCAAGGACTCATTTTCCACAAATAACATCAAACAATGCTCTTCCAATAATAAAAAAAGGTCTACCAAGGATCAAAGGACAACTTCTACCCTCTTTAAAATCTAACACTAAGAAATCTACTGGAATGAAGAATTTGTCAACCTTCACCAGCACATCTTCCACCAATCTGAATTTTTTCCTTATTGTTTTTCTACCAATTGGATGAACATGGCACTCAATTTCACCTCGCATAACTTCAATTTCCTCAAAATAAATTAATGTATGGAATTAAAATTTGCTCCTAATTCACACAAACATTTAGAAAATTCCAAGTTACCAACAACACAAGATATAGTGAAACTCTCTTAATCTTGTAACTTGTAGCGCATGTGATTGGTGATGATTGAGCTACAATTTCTGTCAATGCTACAATTTGGTTTTCTTCCTAAATGTGCTTGTTGATTTGGATATTCTTTAAAAACTTAGCATACTTAGGCATATTCTGTAATGCTTCTACAAATGAAAATTTCTTCAATTTCTCAAACAACTTGGAAGCTTGTGTGTCTATTGAATTTCCCAAAGGCTAGGAGATCTTTGGCTTGTACGGTGGTGGTGTGTTATAGGGCTTATCTTCCTCTTTGTCTACTTCCTTCTCTTTTACTTTCACTTCACCCTTCTTTTTCTCATGACTCTCTCTTGTGGAATTCTCATCCTTATCGAATGGCTCTTCTAGATCTCATCTACTTATCACTTTGATGATCTTTAACTGTTCTCTAGGATTGGCTTCAGTATTGCTTGAAAGGCTCCCCACATTTTTAGAAGACAAAGCATTGGCTATTTGTCCCACTTGCACTTCTAAGTTATGGATGGAGGATGCACCACCCTTTGCTATTTAATTAAACTTTGCCTCCATATTCTTTTAACGTTCATCTTGGCTTGGAAGTTTTTACCCCCAAATATCCATTAACCTTCATCTAAGCCTATCTTGTTGAAATCTGAGGGGCCCCTCAGCTCTCATATTTCCACCACCATTGTCAGTGCTTCAAGAAGAATTTCGGTGATTTTCCACCCCAGATTATAAGTGTTAGGGATTATTGACTCTTTGTTGTTGGCCCACGTAGTTGACTTGCTCAGTTTCACTAGCCTTCATTAGAAAAAAGTTGTCTGCCATGGTTTTCCTATTGATATAACTCACACTAAAGTTGCATGGCCTTACTGAAGATGAAGAGGCACATTGCATGTTGCTTAGTTGCTTGTCAAGAGTTAAAATTTTTGCTTGAAGTGTTGTCACCATATCAATTGGAATCATTCCTTTCTGCTCCTTAGACCCATGCCTACTCCTCTCATTAGACCATAAATGATGGTTGGTTGCCATCTCTTCCAATAGGTCATGAGCTACATCAATCGTTTTTCTCACTAAAGACCCTCCTAAAATTGCATCTATGGTTCCACCTGTGCTCTAGTTTACTACATTATAGCCAATTTGTAAAAGAAACTCCCTTGGAAGGTTATGGTGTGGACAACTCCTCTATAACTCCTTTAACCTCTCCCACGCCTAATGTAATGACTCCTCGTCACTCTATTGGAAGTTTATGATATTTTCAATTATTCTTATCATCTTTGTAAATGGGAAGTATTTGGTGAGGAAATCTCGAGCTAGTCGTTCCAACATGGTGATTTGACCTGAGTTGAGAGAATTAAACCATGCCTTAGCATGATCCTTCAATTTAAAAAGGAATAAATACAACCTCACAACATCATTTCACATCTCATTATACTGGAAAGTGTCACAAATCTCTAGGAAATTAGTAAGATGGCCATTGGAACCTTCATTCCCTAGCCTATAAAACTAAACACTGAACTAAAAGTATGTTGAGGAGAACCTTCATTCAATCCGTTATTGACTAAAACCTGGCCTTATAAAATCCATTATTTTTCTTATAGCACGTCTTTATTGTCCTTATTCGATCATATCTGTTTAAATAATGTCATGGAACTTATCTCTTCTTGACTCTCGTTGGTGCCTTGAGATATTTGAATGCTCTTTTTTAGTTACTTCTTTGGATCGTCGTGGGCTCCTTGTGTCCATGCACAAGCAAAGACACAAGAAAATTGTGTTAAAACTCTTAAATTAAAGTCACCCTAACTAAACAGGATGCTAAAATATCAATCCCTAGAAATGCTGTTAAAAACTTATTAGTTGTTAAGCTAAAATAGGTTATAAACTTGAAGTATAACCAGATATCCTCCTAAAATGATTGGAATTAGCCACCCTTTTAATTTGAATTACATTTTATTTAAGGAACAGATTCAACTAGATTTAAATAGCTGCAATAAATAAAATTAGAAAAAAAGAAATTAAAAACAAATTATCCATGGAATCAAAATTTAAAACAGTGAATTGAAATTTAGGAGAAATCAAGATTAAAGACCAAGAATTGTTACTATCCCTATTTGTTTCCTCTTACTGATTTATTTAATTTATGCTTAGCCCTGTAATTTTCTAATATTATAGCTATCTGATTGCAGTTGGCCACATACAAAATTAGCTCAAATTAATCTATCTTTTATGCACAATTTAACATTTTAATTCGAGA
>JAOXYD010063243.1:0-12888 GCA_028565735.1 Pinacopodium congolense | reverse complement strand
GTTTGGGGGTATTTAATAGGAATGAATTTTATTATATCTTTGTAAGCAAATTCATACAATTTCATTCCTATTGTTTGTGAAAAAATGCTTAAATTGTGTTATATTTTATTTAATGAACATGTTACTCCCATTTGGATGAATTTGCTCTTTTAAAATATGGTGTAAAAGAGTGAAGCTTGCTCTTGTAAAATATCAATGACATTTTGAAGCTTTACATACATTATTAGGGCAGCCCATTGGTCTTATAAGCAAGGAAAAAATAACAGTCCATTGAAGCTAGAAAATTGTCTAAAAATGCAGACCATATTTGGTTAAATGCTATCCAAATTGACAACCTATTGGAGCACTTTTAAAGGAATAAAATGGTAGCTCCTTGGCATAAAAATGAGGGGCAAAAACATCATGAAGGAAGCCCTTTTCTTGACTTAGAAGTCAAGTTGCTTTGCTAAGAAAACCTAGAGAAAAAAAGAAGAAAAGCTGGTAGCACAAAAAAAAAGGGAGACAATCGAACACCCAAAGAGGAAGAAAGAGTGGCAGAATAAACTAGCTAGGTGGGTACACCATTAATCCTCTTTTGGATAGCTAGAAGCTTTGTAAGAAGTGATCATTTGACAAGCTTCTTGGTGGGGATGTTGGCTGGTTGCATTGGAGGCATCTTGATCACGTTCTTGGAGTGCTTTGTTTGTATAGGTGAGGAAGTTTGCAACTGGTCTTGGAGTGCTTTGCTTAGAAATATGGGGAGCTTAGCAAGAGATGTGATTCTTGAAGGAGCTTGGGCCTTTCTCTTTGGTTAAAAAATTCAGTTGCACCCTTGATTTGTCTCATTTTCATTTGTTCTTGCTTTTAGTTTTAGGTTTCTTTTATTTTCAATTGTAAACTTTGAATGTGTGTTAGCTTGTCTAAATCCTTGTTTATTTTCACTCCATGTCTGAATGTTTAAAGTTCCAGCTCAAGTTTTCATAGTTTTCTAACTATTATCAATGTCTTTCTTTTATGAATGTTTAGTTTAGTTGCTTATAAGCCTATAGTTTAATTTCTTATCAATATATGAACCTTTGTTTATTTATTTGATAATGGAGCTTTTTAATTTTATTTTTCTAGCCTTTATTAATCTTGTTTAAGGATTGAGTTTTATAATTTCATATTTTTATTGAATATTAAGTTGTTTGAAGATTTATTTTATGAAGTTTAATTTATCTTTAATGTGTTTAGTTCATTTATGTTTAGTAGTTAATCTTTATACATGTTTTTAGGCTTTGGTTCAATAAATTTCAATTTTTGTTAAATTTATATAAGCTGGAAGTTGTGTTTAGAATGTTAAATTAAGTTTTGGTTAATTAGGT
Organism: Pinacopodium congolense; assembly: GCA_028565735.1. NCBI lineage: Eukaryota > Viridiplantae > Streptophyta > Magnoliopsida > Malpighiales > Erythroxylaceae > Pinacopodium > Pinacopodium congolense. The sequence goes on along the minus strand of JAOXYD010063243.1, from coordinate 11,545 downwards.
TTTAGTTCATTTCCCATTAGTTTAAGTAACTTAAGTTTGCATTAAGTAAAGTTTTATATTTTTATTTCTTAGATTAGTTATTAATTTTCCAAATTTTGTTTTAATTGCTTAAGTATGATTTATGTTCATTTAATCTTTGTTTTAAGTAGATTAAGCATATGTGGCTAGTCCTCTTAGGGGTTTGGAGATATTAGAATAATGAAGGGATGAAAATTGTGAGATTGGAAAGGAATTTATGCTTAATTTGGTGCTTGTATGCCTAGGTTGGTTTGGGACTTAGATTAAATGTCATGAATTAGGAGTTGTTTTTAGGCTTGATCTCCCTTTAGGTAACTTCGTAATCCAAAAACTAGGGTTGACCGTGTAATACGTAATAGTCCACAGCAATCCCCGAAAGTAGCAATAGATTAATTGAATTTGTTTAGATACTTAATCAACCAACCTAGGGTCCCATTCCTTTAGGTTACACTTTCTGAGCTTGTGAGTAGATGCCCTAAGTTAGTCATTCCTTAGTACTTAAGACATCTTCACTATTAAATCTAGAGAGCTTGTTCTAGGTTATATATGGGGATAGAGGCATTTTTACAGCTTGTTAGATTTGTCTGATTTAGAGGAACTGAGGATTTGAGAGCTTATTCGAGCCTATAGGTTAACATCATGACTAGAGTACCTCTTATTTAGATTCAAGGATCAACAATCATCCCAAAATCCTGAAGATATCCCCAACCCACTTTTTTGCTATTGTTATTAGTCTTTTTTAGATTCACTTTGTGTTTACCTTTTATTTGCGTTTATCGCATCTTAGCTTATTTCGCTTTCATCATTTCAGGGTGTTTTCTTTCTTTTTCTTACAACATTTGAAATAGCATTCTCATCCCAACTCTTTGTAGTTTGACCCTAATTCACCATTACTACATAATTTGGGTAGTTAGGAATTTATTATTTGATAGCTTGCAATGAGCTCATCATTAAGGTGCTCCACTATAATTACTTTCCCCTTAAATATGTCTTTCTAATTGTCCTTATAGTTGTTATGTCAATTGCTTGGTTTATTTCTCATACAAAATGATGCCCAAAGTCATCAAAATTGATTGTAACAGCATATATTTGAATAAAATGATCGATCATTCAGAGACCCTTGTGATTTGGTCAATATGTAAGCCACTGTCCTTACTAACTCTACGATACATTGGTTGGAAAATGAGCTTGAATCAGCTTTAAGTATATGCTTATGAATTGTAGATAATGCTCTTAAATTTTTATAGCCTCTTCAAGCATCTAAATAAGATATTTCTATCAAAAGTTATGTCTAAAATATAAAAAAGTGTTTAGTGGTGACAACTTAATGAACCCACAATTTTGTTTCATAAAATTTTAATATGTTCATTTAATAATTATCTTCTAATGTCTTCTTGTGAAATTTATATAATCCTCTCAAATTTTCAATATTTCTTCAATCATCTCACTACAATGTTTCTATCAAAAGTTATTCCTATAATATAAAATATTTTCAATGTTTACAGTATATTAGACTAAAATGCTCCTTATCACACTCCCGTATTTAAGTTTAAATTAATCTTATCTTACACCACTTAACAATATCGCAAATTAAAAGGCCCTACTATTGAAGAATATCAAAGGCACTAGACAATACTAGTAGGAACTTTAAATGATACACTGAAGTACTCACTCTCTTAAAGTTATTTAAAGGCCCTACTATTTAAAAACTTAACTTCTTTTTAATTCCAAAATTATAAATCTTTCTAGTAAAAGACACCTTAAGAAAAACATGGTCACCCATTTGAAATTCTAAGTGTTATTTATGCTTATTCTCATAGCTCTTTTGTGTTCTCTAGGCAATATCAATGCTCTTTTATATTAATTTGACCTTCTTTATGGTCTTTTAAACTATCTTAGGCCCTAAATGTTTCCTCTTATACACATTATCTCAAAAGATGAAATCTGAAAGTTGACTTGATAATTGTTATTATGTGAAAATGACACTAGTGCTAGATGATCATTCTATGCTTATTTTATATTCAAATCATAGGCTCTTAATATATTCTCTAGGATTCCTATCATCCTCTCTGACCACCTATCTACTTGAGGATGAAACTTAACATAGTCCTTAAGGCATCATGTAAACTACTCTAAAACTTAGCTGTAAACATAATATCCTTATATAAAATGACGGAAACAGAAACTCCATGAAGTCTCAAATTCTCCTCTATATATAATCTCTCCCTAGTTTATCTTGAGAGTAAACCATCTTAATAGGTAATTAAGTTAATCAATCTATCTACAATGACCTGAACTTTCATAACCTCTCAATATCTTTAGAAATTCTTAAATAAATTTAGTAATAACATGCTTGTACATCTACTCAAGAATAGTTAAAAGGTTGTAACTTCCAATTATACTTCAATGATTTGTCTTGGCTTGTTGATAAGTCATACAATATGTTACAAATCCTACTACCATTCTCTTCATGTTTTTCCATGACAAAATTCTCTTTAGGTCCTTATATATGTTAGTTGTAACTGGGTGTATGTAGTACCCAAATGAGTGTACCTTTTGTATTATCTTAGTGATCAAGGTTTGCTATAACCTTTACTCAACTATTCTCCTAACTCATGTGTCACTATCTCTAGTTCTATTCTCCTTAATTCTTAATGTAACTTTTGTTATAATGTTATAAATATGACTAGATTACCCTTATCCTTCCAATTGAAGCATTTGTCACTATATTAGCTTTACCTATATGATAATGAATTGTTAGGTCATAATCATTTAACAACTATAATCATCTCTTGTATCTCATGTTCAATTCCTTTTGAATGAAGATTTACTTTAAACTTTTATAACATTTATACATCCTACATCTTCCACCATTTAGATAGTGCCTCCAAAGCCTCAAGAAAAAATCTATTATCATAAGCTTTAGATCATGCGTATGATAATTTTTTTCATATGGTTTTAGATTTTTAGAAGCATAAGCGATCTCCTTCATATAATAGATTAGAAAAATACCCTAGCCCTTACTTTGAAGAAACATGAAAGATAGGGAAAGCACTAATATTGTCTAGAATAACAAGCATAAAGACTATTGTCAATCTCATCTTTACCTATAGTGAGATTTCCTCACAATTTGTTTTTTATTGATACGTCACCACTTTTGAGTCAATTAGGATAAGGATCCAACTATCTTGGATAATCCCTTTATAAACTTCTAGCAATAATTTGCCATACCTATAAAATTATGTACCTTAATCATTAAAGTGGGCTGGCTCCACTCTCTCACAACCTTAACTTTCTTTAGATCTACTAAGGTCCCATTGCATCTCTCACAATATGCCTAAAAAAAGAGATCTTCTTCAATTGAACTCATATTTATTTAACTTGCCTGATGTTCCCTCAAAGTTCATAGTATGATCCTCAGACGCTCTATGTCCTCCTCTTTCACTTTTGGAGCAAACTACTATAAAATAATCCAAAAAATGCTTAAACACTCTATTAATAAAATTAACGAAGAGGACAAGAGCATTATTCAAATGACAAGGCGTCATTAAGAAAATATAATTGTCATAGAGTTTCCTAAAGGTTTCTCTTTACTACATCCCTATCTTAATCCTCATAATAACAATATCTCGACTAAATCTTCAAAAATACCTTTGCCCTTTACATTTGGTCAAATAAGACATCTATTTTAAGTTAAAGATAATGATTCTTCAATGTCACTTTATTCAACTTCTTATAATCAATACACATCCTCATGGGCATATCCTCTTTCTTTATAAAAAGTACTAGTGCACCCTAGATGATCATTAGGTTGTTTCTTTGATTTCATCAATTCCATTTGTTAGGAATTCTTGAAAATTAGACCAACACCTAGGGCAATCTTAATCCTAAAATTCACCTCCCTACTAGGTAGTAAAACCAACAACTCCTTAGGGAACAAATTAAAAAAATCTCTCAGCATGAAATATTACCTAACTTTGATCCTCGCTCCTTGAAGTTAAGAATCTGAACAATACTAAAGTCAACTAGGCAAGTGCACCTATCGCTCTATAATATAGTCCAGTGAATATGAGTATCACTCCCATGAAGATTATAACTAGTATTATAACCATCTTTCTATTATTTAATCTAATAAAACGAGTGATTAATTTGAGTGAATTGATAACTAAACTAAAATTAATTAATTAAACTAAAATCATAATCCAAGTAAATTAACACAAAGAAATAACAATTAATAGGAATAAGACTTAGATGAAAAATCCCCTTAGAACCTTACTATGCTTAGGTTTAACCTTGATTTGATGATTAACCATAAATGCTTAGTTTAAAAACTCCATTAATTAAATAATTTTCTTCTTCAAGACATATAATTTCTATCTCTTAGTTAGTTAATTAGATTCTCTTATAAATTAAATGCCTAAAAATATGTATTAAATTGATCATTGGATTTCATGTGTTAAGTTTAAGTCTACCCTGAAAAACTTATGTAATTCTATCTTTAGAAATTTATGAAATCCTTTATATTCATAAAATTAGTCTATTCATACAAATGATTTCTCAATCAAAATATATGAAATTTGAAATTGAATTAAAATTATTAGCAAAATCCCAACTTAAATACAATAACAATCACGACTAAACCTAAGAAATTTTGGGTTTTATATTAAATCAAAGAATAAATAATAAACAAATGATTCTAAGTTAACCCCATCTAGATATTAAAGAAAATTAGTTCACATCCATAAAACTAAAATCCAATAACTATCAAGGAAGAAAAAGGAAATAGAAAACTCATTTTCATGAAGTTTTATTCTTGAATCTTCACTCAAATCTTGGTGGAATCCTTTTAATTTGCTTGAATATTATGTAAAACTAGCTTTGAGTTTTTTTTTCTTTCTTAGTGAGCCAGGTTCTTAGCCTCCAAGGGTGAACGTTACTTTAGGAGATCCCCCCTATAAAGGTCTAGTTTGCTAAAAGAGTAAACCTTAAAATTATGTCTTTATATACGTAGACAAACGTTCTTACAGCCAAGGTCACAACCTTGACCTATGCTATGAAAACCACTGAACATTATAAACTCAGAGCTCTCATGGCCAAAGTCAGGACTGTGACTTTGATGCCTTATTTTTTTCCCTTCCATCATTCAATCCAATGATTTGTATAACCTTTCACATAATTATGATTAACTCAAAATCATATAAAAACATTCATTTTTATACAATCTTGTGTAGGCAATATCAAATTTAATAATAAAAACATTAAGTTCTGAAATTAAACAAAATAACCTCAAACCTAAACTTTAAAAGATAAAATAAAAGTGAAAACATATATAAATTAAGCACTATCAACTATCCCTATACCTAGGTTTTTTCTTGTCTACAAGCAATCACTTGAATAATCCTTTAGAATAATTACACAAGCAGTTAAAGCCTATTGGGTACTAAAATACAAATTAATGTAATTAACTATAACTAATATAATTAATCATGGCCATGAAACAACTCAAGACACACAGTCATATAGTTAATCACAACCACCCTTTATACACATCATTAAGCATCCAATTAATTCTATATAAATCGTTACACAAACTAATTTTTGGTATTTTGGCAAGTGTGTTTTACACTCCATCTTACCTTAAGAAAATTCATTAACTTATCAATTAACATGGATAATTGCGTTTCATGCACTATCTTGTCCTAATAGGTGCATTTTACATTCCATCTTACCATTCATACATATATTGCTTAGCTATAAATTTCTTTTCTTTTAAATTCAAGATTAATCAAATTTTATTGAATTTATTTAATCAAAAAATTTAATAAACTAAATGGTTTATTCCAAACTCACATAAAAATCAATATAAAATTTTATTATAAATTTAACATTGCATATAAAGGTCACCCAACACATGTAAATCACATAAAAATAAAAGAAAGTTAGTAGTCAATAAGGGGTTGTTTAATAGTAACTATATCAACTACATTAACTACATTAAATTGCACCAATTAACTAAACTGATCATCAAAATTATTCTAAGTAATCATCCAAATTAATCACCTTCAAACTCACAACATTTCAATCTACTTAAAGTTGCTCTCCCTATAAGCGTCCATATTTTATGGAAAACAAGAAATAGCTGAACCTTCAATGATTCTCCCACAAATCTTTAAACTAATATCTCCAAAGTAGTCTCTTTAATCATAAAAATTTCAAACATAGTAACAGATGAGACTTAGTCTTCATTTTTTACTATATGTTTTTTTTTTCTATCCTTTCCTTTACAGGACCTATATGTGAAATATTTGATGCAGAGTTTTTTTCGCTAAGAGGAAAGCTAAAGGAATAAAAATTCAAGCCCCTAAGAAATGTATTATAGGAGGCCTACCTAATCCAAAATTTACAAACCCAATGAGGAAGAGATTCTTGAGGAGAGTTATTCAAATCCTAAGACCAACAAAAAACTAAGGAAAGACTTAAACAAGAAAGGTAGGAAAGAATTTTTAAAGAAAGAGGAAGAATAGATAATAAAGAATCCTTTTGTCACCATGTGGAATAGAAGAAAAAGGATAGATCTAATCTAGAAAGAAATGCCCCATCAATCAAGAAACAAGAAGTCCACTCTAGCAACCCATCTTTTAAAGATCCTGTACTAAAAAGCATCAGGAAATTCATTTTGCAAAGAATGGCAGAGGAAGGAGTTAACGTGTCAAATTCATCAAACAATTCAAACTTAGAGCCTCCACCTGATACACTATCAACAGAAATACCTTTTGATAAGATGTTCTTCAAAGAGACAAAGTATATGATCGAATTCACCAAGAGAAAAAGAGGGAAATACAAAAGATTAGTGTAAAAGAAGAGGAGAAAGAAGGGTTCCAAAGAAATTGTTCAAGAGCCACCTTTAAACATAAAAATTGAACCTAGTTCACATAGTTCTTGATTATGAGCTAATAGTAAAACCTTCAGTCACAGTGTCATATTTTACTTAAAAGTAAGTTATGATAGCTACTCCTAGTTTTTTTTAATAATTATTTTCTTTCTATTTTGAGGCTGTATAAATGTAGAATTGAGAGCATTTCATTTTTGCCCAAATGCTATCATAATTTGCTTCCTTAAACAACTATTTGGTTTTACTTAATAGGTTTTGTAGATGCTTTTATAGAAGTTATGAGGTATCAAAACGTCTTTGTATATAGAATTTCTTTTTAAATTTAACACATAAGCTACTTTTATATAAAAGAAAAACTCACAATAATTCAAGTGCATATTAATAAAGATATGTCATTCCCTTCCCTTACATTTAAGCTAAATGTCATTCTTGATGTCCAAATAATATAAATAAACGAAATAAGGAAAGATAATAGAAAAGGAAACTCCCCTAAAAATTTTACACGTTGATTGCTCTTTACAACCATTCATCTAACTAAAATAAGAAGATCAAAACACCAAAAAGAAAATGAAAGCAAAAAAAAAAAAAAATTTTAAATTGAATGAAAAATAATAGAAAATGAAATCCTATACTACTTTAAACCTTAATGGTTGGATTGTCTCCTTATAAGTGCTTCTTTGATATCTTTTAGTTGAACACTAATGCTATAGAATTTTTAATTTTCTCCCATCCTTATAGCTCTAGGCAATGTCTTCATATCTATATTAGTTTATTATAGATGTATTAGTCTTAAAAGATGTTCAACTAATACTAGATTCTTTATCTCAGTTCCTTCCCTTTGCTCGATGAACAACTAAAAGAGATCTTAATACACACTTTCCTACCAACAATAGAAAAAACAAGGGATATCCATACACTCTTCCACTATGTCTGTAGGATATGGACTGTGAGAGTTAAACTTGGCTCCCCAATATCATTCTCTTCATCGTTACATACAACCCTGTATTCATTTAATTTATTCTGTGACTCAATACCACTTTTTAAAATGTTTCTATTTACATACTACCTTAAATGAATTTCAGTATAGGTAGATATGCTTTTTTGTTATTTTTCTGTAATAAACTGCCAATTTAAATCTTTAAGTTATAAAGAGAGGTTTTTTACTTTCTTAAAACTTATTTCATGCTTTCAAATCAAACTTCAGATGTTGATATTACATTACTCAATAGCTCTTCTAACTTGAAATCCTACTCTTGTTAATGATATTATCTAGTAGGGGTGGCCTTAAGTATACTTTGTTACTTTATGAGAAGTTAGGATGATACATCCACTCTGGCCTATAATTACTATAGTGAGTGCGTGGTAAGCTATCCAATCTACATCCCTACTGGGAGCTAATTCAATTGAATAGCTCAAGGTATTGATATGATTATCCATTCTCTCCAAATGAGTTGTCAACATTGAAATCAAATCCTCCTAGTGGCTTTCTGGTTCCCACTGATAATTATACATTGGCCAATTATTCAATTCCTTATAGGTTTGAAAATCAAAAACTTAATTATAAAATAAAATAAACAAATTAATAGGTTCTCTCAATTTCTAGGTTTGGTGCAAGCAATTCTTTAAATCTACTTATAGTCATAAACCAATGTAATTAGACCTGAAATTCAAAAAACCACATATAAGATCAAGAAAGAAGTTCTAGATAAATCAATGTAGAAAATAAAATAAAAATAATTAGATTAAAAGAAATAAAGTGTTCCTAATATTCTAATCCTTAATAATGTCACTAAAAACTTAATGTTCACGATCTAAACAATACTAAGATCAACTAGGTAACTGCACATATCGCTCTATAGTATAGTCCAATTAATACGAGTATTGTTCCCATAAGGATTATAACTATTAATACCAACTGTCTTTCTATTATCTAATTTAAAATTTGAGTGATTATTTTGATTGAATTAATAACTAAAATTAAATTAGTTAAATAAATAAAAATCACAATCCAAGGTAACTAACATAAAGAAATAACAATTAATAAGAACAAAACCTAGATAAAGAGTTCCCCTAGAATCTTAATATGTTTAAGTTTTGTCTTCATTTAATGATTAACCCTAACTATTTAGACTAATAAAATCCCTTAATTAAATTATATTTTTCTCAAGAAATATAATCTCTATCTCTTAATTAATTAATTAGAATCTTTTCTAAATTAAAACCTTAAAAATATGTATTATAATGATAAATGGATTTCATGTGTTTGGTTTGAATTTAACCAAAAAAACTTATGCAATTCTATCTCTAAACATTTATGCAAGCCTGTTTATTCATGAAATGGGTCTATTTATATAAATTATTTCTTAATCAAAATATATGAATTCTAAAATTGAATTGAAATTGCCACATCCTAACCAATATACAATAATAATAAAGAATAAACCTAAGAAAATTAAGGTTTTACATTAAATCAAATAATAAACCAAAAAAACATGTTCTAGGATTCAGCCTAACTAAATCTCATAAATAATTAGTTCACGTTGATAAAAATAATACAAAAATCATCAAGGAAAATGAGGAAATAGAACACTTATTCTCATGAAATTTTGTTCTTGAATCTTCACTCAAATCTTAATGGAATCCTCTTAATTTCCTTGAATCTTGTGTAAAAATGGCTTTGCGTTATGTTTTCCTCCATAGAATGATGGCTTCTCAACCTCCAAGGTTAAGGTTGCTTTAAGAGGCAGATCCCCCTCACCAAGGGTCTAGCTCCCTTAAAAAAACCCTAAAATTTCATCTTTATATGCACAAACAGACATACCTAGGCCATGACATAGGCTATGAAACAACACTAGACACTGTAAACTTAGAGCTATCATGGCCAAAGTCACGATTGTGAATTTTTCCATGAAAATGTTGTCCTCCACTATCTTGGTTTTTCATTCCTCCCTTCAATCCAGTGATTTCTCTAACCTTTCCCATGATCATGACCAATTTAAAATCCTATAAGAAATATTAGTTTTTATACCATTTCAAGTAAATAAAATCATTAAAATGTTTAAGCTTTAAAATTACATGGAATAGCCTTAAATATGAGCTTTAAAAGATAAATGTTAAACTAAACATATGTCTAAATTAAGCGCTATCATTCCCTCACATCCATTAAGGCCACTAAAAACTTAGTGCTATCGTGTTCTAGTACCTCATCATGTTATCTAATATCCCTAATAAAATTGAACCTTTTGTTTCTTGAGATGTTAAAGTCTATAATCTATTATCAACCATTTAAGGAGGTATAATGTTACTTCAACTAATTCATTCCTAGAATGACATCAAAATATCATGCCTCTATAACTATTCAATCAACTAGCAACTCCACTCCCTTAATACTCGCAATATAATCCTTATATACCTAGCTAATTGATAATTGTGTTTTTGTATGTGTTTTTCTAAGTGTTTTGCATGTGTTTATTGCATAATAGGTTGTTTTTATTGTGTTTTAATATTTTTTTGTGATTTTTTGTTTAGTATAAATTTAATTGTTGTTTTGTTTATGTTTAGTGTTAATTTAGAGTAAGTTTTATTTATTTAAGCATTTTTATTTGTCTTTTGTGTTTTTTGTTTTTATCATTATTAATTATTAATGTTGGGTTAGAATTAAATTTTATTGGTGTATTTAATTTTTTTTGTAGGTATTTTAAATTAAAAAATTAAACTTAAAAAAACAAAAAAAAAAAAAACAGCTTTGGAGAGCCCAGTAGCGCAACAGCCCGTCCAAGTGCTGCCCAGTCCAGCAGTCTCCAGCGCAGCCCAGCCACTCAACCCACTAGGAGCTAGCCTAGCCGCCAAGCCCGCAGCGCAGAAGCCAGGCCCGCGCCCAGCCATGCACGATCCGACCCGCTTGCTCTGCTGGACCCGTGAACCCAACGCGCGATCCGCACCAGCGCCCAGCCTGCAACGCGCCTCCGGCCCATCACCCATGCCTACGCCAGAGCCCGTGTCCTGCCTCTCCTCATGCATGGGCCGCGCCTTCAGCGTCTGGGTCGCGCGCCCCCAGTCCACGCCATCTTCCTCTCCATCCAGGCCAGATCTCCTCCAGCAGGCCGCTCCACAGCAGACCTAAGCAGCCTGGACTCCACCCTGCAGGTCATACTCCTCCAAGCAGATCCAAGTCTCCAGCCACCAAAAGAGAACCCTAAAAATAGAAAAAAAAAAGTCAGCAGAGAGGAAAATTAGGGAAGAGAAAAAAACGCAGATTCAGGGAGGCAGACAAATTAAGGAGATGGGAGAAGAGACCTTCGGGTAGCAGAACAAAAACGCTAAAGAAAAGTTGGAGCAGCGGCTGTGGATTAGAAGAGAAGGCAGCAGAAAACAAGCTTCAAACTACACCCAAACACAAGTTCATTAAGTTTATGTTTTATTTTATTTTCATATTTATTTTTATTTCAGTTTTATTTTATTTTTTCTTTTATTTTACTTTGTTTTATATTTTCATGAATATGAACTTGATAGAATTTATTTTTATTATCATGTGTGGATAAAATATTTTTAGGATTTGTTGTTTGAATTATTTGGGACCCTTTTGTTATTAATTTAATTTTTATAAATATTTGTGTTGTTTATTGTGCATAAACC
>JAOXYD010063232.1:0-12889 GCA_028565735.1 Pinacopodium congolense | reverse complement strand
AGCATTGAGGGAGTGAAGAGAAGAGTTATAAGCTTCATCTAGTTTATTCTTTTCTACTATATATATATATATATAATATTGGTTGGTGAATTTATTATTATCATAGGTGGTTGAACTCTTTGTAAGGATTACTCTTAAACTATTTTATGAAACTCGTACTTATTTATTCAATGAATGAATGTTTGTAATATTTATTATACCTATACCTTGCAATAGATTGAGAGATTGAACTGGGGAATTTGTGTTGGGTTGTACAATGAGAATTGATACCCAATAGACTTATAAATATCAGATTTTCAAGTGGTTTAAGAGAGATCTTAACTATTTGATTATTACCTATAGGAATACTTCATATCTAATTGAATATTTAGGAATGGTTTTATAGATTGAAATATCGCAAGACTTATTTTATTTTATTTCAATTAAGGAAAACTAGTTACGCCTTGAAAGAGGGTAACTAAACTTTAGAAAATCTTAGGTCAAATATAATTGAATCAATAAGTTAATAGGGAAACAAATTAGGGATATAATTGATTTATAGGCTTAAACCTTGAATTTACCAAATCCTTGCACTTTATTCCTTTGATTGTTCATTGTTATGTTGTTTAATTTTAAATTATTTTTAGTTTTTATCACTTCAATTTATTCCTTAAATAAAGTTTAACCTAAATTAAGTGGTGACTAAATACAATCCTTACGAGATGATATCTGCTTATACTATAAGTTACAACTCATGCACTTACGACATTTAGCGTAAAATGAGTGTTAGCACTAATAAATTTTGGCACCGTTGTTGGAGATTGTTATTTTAGCATCTTGTTTAGTTTTGGTGATTTTAATTTAAGGGTTTTTAATATTTTTCCTTATATATTTGCAGGTGCATGAATACAAGGAGTACTAGAAGGTCCAACAGCCTAAGTTAAGAAGAGTTAAGCGCTAAAAAAGGATTAAAAAATATGGCAAAATAAGGCAAATAAGGAGGTCAAATGACACTCATGGACTTCATGTTGTCTGGATTTAATGTTAATCAACAAGGAACTTTGAGATTAATTCAACTCTCCTCAACATACTTCAGTTCAATGTTCAATTTTATAGGTTAGCAAATAAAGACCCTAATGCTCATCTTATGAATTTCCTAGAGATTTGTGATACTTTTTGGGTTTAATGGAATGTCCGAAGATATAGTAAGGTTAAGGTTGTTGCCCTTCACATTAAAAGATATACCTAAGGAGTAGTTAAACTCTCTTAACCCGAAACATGTCACTACATAGGAGCAGCTAGTTCAAGCTTTCCTTACCTAGTATTTCACACTGACTAAGATGATAAGGATTAAAAATAAAATCACAAACTTCCAGTAGAATGATGAAGAGCCATTATATAAGGCTTGAGAGCATTTCAAGGAGTTACAAAGGAGTTGTCTGCACCTAAATCTTCCAAGGGAGTTCCTTTTGCCATCTTTCTACAACGCAGTTAACTAGAGTGCAAGAGGAACTATAGATACAGCTGTAGGAAGATCATCAATGAGAAAAACTATTGATACAACTCAAGACCTCTTGCAAGAGATGATGAACAATAATTTTGTGTGGTCTAATAAGAGGAGTAGACAAGGTTATAAGGAACAAAAGGGTACGATCCCAATTGACTCGATGATAGCTCTCTAAGCATATATTTTAGCCCTCACTAAGCAACTAAGCAATATGCCAGGAGTTTCTTTATCTTCAGTGAAGGTTATGTAACTTCAGTGTGAGTTATGTGGACATGATAGTCACGACACAAATAACTGTTTCTTTTTTTAGAACTAGTTGTAATGAGCAAGTTAATTATTTGAGCCAACAGTAAAGATGTAATAATCCTTATTCCAACACTTATAATCTGGGGTAGAAAAACAATCCAATTTTTTTTTGAAATAATAACAATACATATAGCTAAGTAAGAGCACAAGGACCCCCTAGTTTTCAATAAGATCAACTTGGATTTTTGGAGAATGAAATGGATAAGTTGATGAATGTTTTAGGCTCTAATTTTGCAAGTCAAGAAGATAGTCAAAAAGGATGTTTTCAAACCAAGAGGAGAGTAAAAAGAGGATAGTGGCAATATTTTACCAAATTGTGAAGAACTATACATCATCCATCCATAATTTAGAGGTTTGAGTAGGAAAACTTGCTAATACTTTGTTATTTAGGAGCGCGAAAAGCCTACAAAGTAACATCGAAGCTAATCTAAGGGAATAACTAAAGGCAATTACATTTAGGAGTAACAAGCAATTGGAAGAGTCAAGTGTGGAAAAGGAAAACCAAGTGAAAGAGAAAGGTAAGGAGAAAGAAGAAGCGAAGGTAGAGGAGAAAAAAGAGGAAAAATAGAGGGTAAAGGAGAAGGAAGAGGAAAATTTGTACATCCCTCCAACACCCTACAAGTCTAAGATTCTGTATCCACAAAGGGTGAGGCAATATCAAATAGATGCACAATTCTCTAATTTTTTTGGAGAAATTAAAGAAATTTCAAATTAATTTGTCTTTTGTGGAATAATTGGAGAGCATGACCAAGTATGTTAAGTTCTTAAAAGATATCTTGACTCATAAGCACACTTAAAAAGATAACTAAATGATAGCTTTGACGGAGAGTTGCAGCTCCATCGTCACTAGCCAAATGCCTTCAAAGTTATAAGATTCAGAGAGTTTCACTATACCTTGTGTTGTTGGTAATTTATAATTTTCTAAATGTTTATGTGATTTAGGAGTAAGTATTAATTTTATGGCTCTATCCATTTTTAGGAAATTGGAATTATGAGATGTCAAGCCAACCTCTATGCTTATACAATTGGCGGATCAACCTATCAAATGATCATAAGGAGTGGTAGAAGAAGTTTTGTAAAAGTGGACAAATTTATAATTTCTATTGACTTTATTGTGTTAGATTTGAAGAAGATATGAATTGTTCTTTAATTCTGAGTAGTCCCTTTATACATACTAATAGGACATTAGTTAATGTATATGAAAGAAAGTTGGCGTTGAGAATGAGAAGGTTAAGTTTAATATGAGTAAATCTTTGAAGAATCTGGTAGAAGGTAATGCTTGTATGAAGATTGATATTGTGGATGAATGCATGAAGGAAGTAGATGAGCAAGTTAAGGAAGTTCTAGAAGTGCAGAGGGGTGAGAATATCAACCAAGACGAGTTATGTGAGGAGGATGAGTAAGAAATATTGGAGAGAACAGATGCTCCTACACCACCCTCCATTTTGAATCCACTCATACGAGAATTGAAATCCTTACTTTCCCACCTGAGATATACCTTCTTAGGTAACGATTAAACTCTACCTATCATTGTATCTAATCAACTTAACCCAGAGTAAGATGAGAAAGTGGTAGAGATCATCAACAATGTATCTACCACATTCCAAAGGTATATGATAACCAAATTTCCAGACATGAATGAAGACATTATGAAAGTATTGATGAATAATTTTTAGTTTTTGGAGACTGTTTTTACCATTATTTATTTAATTTGGATAGAGTTCTTCAAAGATGTGAGGAATCCCATTTAGTTTTGAATTAGGAGAAGTGTCTTTCATAGTCCAAGAATGAGTTGTCTTGGCTCATAAGATCTCGTACAAAGGGATTAAAGTGGACCGAACTAAAATTAAAGTGATTGAAAAACTCCACCTCTTACTAACAACAAGAGCATTTAAGCATTCTTTGGCCATGTAAGGTTCTACCGTTGGTTCATCAATGATTTTTTTCTCATTGATAGACCCTTAACTCATTTGTTAGTTAAAGATGTATCTTCTAAGTTTGATGTCAATTGTTTACATGTTTTTGATAGGTTAAAGAAGGCACTCATAAAAAACTTTTTTTGACTTCACCAAATTGATTGTTTCCCTTTGAGATCATGTGTGATGCAAGTAACCATGCCATCGGTTGTGTGCTTAGGCAGCAAAAGGAGAGGAAGCTACATGTCATTTACTATGCAAGTAAGATCTTGACTAGCACATAATTGAACTACACTACTACTGAGAAATAATTGCTTTCAATGGTATTTATTTGTGAAAAGTTTCATTCCTATCTTTTAAACTCAAAGGTTATTTTATTTACAGATCATACGACATTATGTTATCTTGTTGCTAAAAAGGATGCTACGACAAGGCTAATCTGATGAGTGCTTCTACTATAAGAGTTTGGTATTGAAATCGGAGATTAAAAGGGAGTAGAAAATGCAATGGCAGACCACTTATCAAGGCTTAAAGAAGGGACATCATTAAGAGGAATAGGAAATCAAAGAGATTTTTCTTGGTGAAGCCTTAATGATGATAAAAAAATCCTTTTCTTCCTTAATTTGCTAACATTACAAACTGTATTTCAGATAGTATTCTTCCCTCTAATCTATCATCTAACAAAGGAAGCACTTTTTGTTTCAATGTTCTCATTGTATATGGAATGAAAATGTGCTATATAAGACATATGCTGATGGTTTGTTTCGCATGTGTGTTTTTGAAAAAAAATGCCTAAAGTTTTAACTCAATGATATAGCTTACTTTGTATAGGACATTATAGAGAGAACAAGACAGTCGTACATATATTGGAATACAGATTCTATTGGCTAAGCTTATTTAAAGATGCTAGAATGCTTATGTTTCATTGTGATAGGCGCCAATGAGTGAGCAACATATAAAGAAGGGATGAAATGCCACTCTTAAGCATCGTAGAAGTAGAAGTGTTCGATGTTTGGGGATTAAAATTCATGGGATTATTCCCATCATCTCTAGGTAACACGCATATTTTAGTTGGAGTTGATTATATTTTTAGGTGGTTGAGACCATATCTACTCCAACGAATGATGGAAAAGTGGTTCAAAGGTTTATCAAGAATATATTCACTGGATTTGGGATGCCTAGAGCCATTATAAGTAATGAAGGAAGTCACTTTTGCAATAAACCCTTTGAAGCTCTTTTGAAGAGATATAGTAGTCACCACAAAGTGACTACTCCTTACCATCCTCAAATGAGTGGCCAAATAGAAGTGATGAATAGAGAATTAAAGAAAAATTTGGAGAAGTTAGTAAGTAATTTAAGAAAAAATTGGCCTATTAAATTGGATGAAATCTTGTAAGCTTATCGGACAGCTTTTAAAACTCCTTTACGTATAACTCTATATCGATATATATATGGCAATGCTTACCACTTACCTTCGGAATTGGAACATAGGGCCTATTGAGCATTTAGGAAATTGAATTTGGATTGAAAACTAGCTAATGAGAAAAGGTTTTTACAACTTTAATGAATTAGAGGAACTAAGGTGCGATACTTATGGAAATTTCAAGTTGTATAAGGAAAGGGTAAAGAAGTGAAATGATATCCACATTAAGAAGAACGAGGTTAAGAGTGGAGACTTGATGTTCTTCTTCAACTTAATACTTTGGTTATTCCTAAAAAGTTCAACTCAAGATGGAGCGACCCTTTTAATGTCATTCATGTGTTTGATTATAGAGCATTAGAATTGGAAAACAATAAGGTTGAAAACTTCAAGGTCAATAAGCATCGATGCACATTTTACCTTGAGAAATCACTCTTACATGAAAGGGAAGTAGTTTCTTTCCTTTTCTTTACTTTTTCATAATTGAATTGAAGTTTTGGTCAAGCTTATAATCTTAAATGAAGTATGTTTTGTCTAGTACTTAGGTTGTTTAATGTGTTACTTCTCAGTTTTTATATTGCTTCTTATTTTAACATCATCTTTTCTTTTGTTTAATTGATATTTTCTTAAGTTTGATTGATATTTGTAGGTTGATTTTGATGTTATTTTGCCTTGTTTTGAAAAATAAGGCAAAACAGAGGAAAGGTGACAGAAAGGCACAACAACCTTCTGCATGATCATGATAGACGTTGATGTCTAGTCGGTCCCTATCTCTTAAAAACCCTATTTTCCTTCATTTTCTTCATTCCTTTCCTTCTCCCACTCATCTCTCTAACAATATTTGACACCCCTATCCTCTTTCTAAGCCTCCTTGCTTATTTTTCATCATTTTTCATTAAATCCTTATGAGTTTTCATGAATTTTCCATCAAAATTTCCAGATTTACATAGTTTTCATCTTCTTTTCCATTCTTTTCTCACTATCACGCCTCCTTCTCACTAAATTGATTATTCTGCATTTCTTGTAAGTCTTTTCATTTTGTGTTTGCGATTTTATAGGTATTTAGCCACCATGCCCCCAAGAAATAAGTCCCTTATGAGGAAATTTGTTTTACCAATTCAAGCAGAAGTGGGTGGATGTGGAGTTAGGGACACAGCTAAATAATATGGAGCTCCATTCCCTATTTTCTCGAAAGAAAAAGGTGAGTGCTATACTCTTCTTAAGAATATAACTATCTTTACACTTAGGTATTTTAATTTTGATCTCTTGGAAGAAATATGTCTTAAGGACAAATGACAAAATTAAGTAGAAAAGGTGATTAGAAAACATTTGTACAAATGGATTATCCTATATATCAAGAACTTATCCTTAAATTTTTTACCTTTTTGCATTATGAATTAAAGAAAATAAATGTGTTTTGGTTTAGGTTAAGAGGTCAAGCTCACAATTTGGATGAAAAATTATTGAACAAAATTTTTGGCTTTCCAAAAGTACATGTGGAAGACACCTACCAAGATTTTTTAGTCTCAATCTATTGGAGATATTTAACTGAAATTCCTGATTTCAATCCTCCTAATGCTTTAAATGCTTATATTCTTAGCCAAGAACATTTTTTCCTGCACAAATTTCTATGTTATGTTGTTTTCTCTAAAACTCAAAGTAATAAATGTTTTGCTATGGAATTATTTTTATTGTAGTGCATAGATAAAAAGATTAAACTTTGTATGCCTTTCTATTCTTTTCAAGCTCTGATGCAATCTGTGACTAAAAGGGGCAACTATTTAGGTATAAGATATCTTGTTGCTACTTTAACCCAGCATTTATCAATTGATGCTATTGGTTTAATTGAAATACCTTGTGAGTATTTTAATGTCCCATATTTGATATGTTTTGAGATTCTAGAATACAACAATATGGAGCTTTGGAATCCTCGCTCTTATACTATTGTTAAGCATAGGTTCACCTAAGGAGCTTCTAGTTCCAATCCTGTACTCGAATCTGATGATGCATCTAGTGATGAATTTGAGGAGTCCGATTTGCAACAAGTGACCAATGTTGTGGAGGCTAATAACTGCAAAATATAGTATAAACTTAATCAAATAGATGAAAAGTTGGAAATAGTGACTTGACAATAATGATACCTCACCAAAAATGTTCTCAAATCCTTTTAGATCCAAGGGCTTTAAGTGTCATCCTCAATGCTATCACCACTATCCTCTCTGTAAGTTTTCTTACCCTCTATTTATGTGTTGTTTGTTTTTTTTTTGTTTATTTGTTTTGTTTTGTGTTATTTGTACTGTTGGTTGGTTTGTTTTGTGGCTTTAATCTGTATATTCCTTATTTTTTATGTTTTTTTCATATATTGAGGATAATGTGTTCCTCAAGTGTGGGGAGGTAGTTTTTGAGTTTGTATTTGCATTTTGCATATAATTTAGGATGTATGTTAGGTTATTAGTATTAAGTATGCCAATTTCATTGCATTTAAATCTTTGTGACGAGTTTTTAACCTTGAAATTCTATCATTGTAGTTGGAATAAGATTAAGTATGTACTTGAATTCGAATTAGGCTACTTGAGAAGGTAAATCATGTTGAGCGATTAAAGTAGTTGGTTGCATAAACTTAATCAGATGTTGATACTTTAATGATTAGGTAATGTGTGAAAGTATGATGGATTTTCATTTGAGACTATGTGAGAAATTAAGCCTATATGATTTTATTCCAAAGTCATTTAATTTTTGTGTGTGTGTGATACTTCCCTTTAGGTGATTACCTTTAGAACTTGCTCTGACCAGTTCGACTATACTAGATGCATGCTAGAAGAAAATGATTAAGGCCAACTTGCTCTGACCAGTTCGACTCTACTAGATGCATACTAGATGAAAATGATTAAGGCCCTTTTTGTTTTAACACTTGACTTAAATGACCCATTTGTTTTATTTTTTCTTACAAACCCCTTTTGATCCTTTAACTCTTTTTGGTTCTTGAAATAAAGACCCTATTTTAAAATCTAAGAACCCTATTAGGTTTATCTAATCACAAGTCTAATGAAGTACTAAGTAATCATTAGTTTTGGGAATTTTAGTTTACATGTCATTATGAGAGGACTTGAGTGATACTTCTACCCATAAAGTGCATTGTATTTAATTGCTGCTATTTTTTCCTTAATATTTTACAAAAAGAAAGATAAAAACAAAAGAAATAATAAAAAAAGAGAAATAATCAAATACAGTAGCAACAATTAGTGTTGAGTAGTTAGGTGTATCCACATGCATATCTCATAAGCATATTGATTGTCCTTTTTTTACACTTAGTGCTTTATAAACACTTGTGAGAAATCCTTCAAACTCTTTTTGATTCACTTTTACCCTAGTCCTATTACAACCTTAATCAAAAGTCCTTTTAATCTATTATAGCATGTAATCTGTATGGAAGAAATTAGTGAATTTACAACCCTGTAGTAGTGTAGTCTCTTGGAAGGAGTCTCGAGCAAAACACTAAAACCAGTTATGAAATTTTATGGGGAGTAAGATCAACATGCAAAGAGCTTGCAGTTCAAATTTCAAGCCAATTGGAGGTCCAAAGAAGAATTTATGACTAGAAAAGTTAAGAGTGCATAACGCTAAAAAACCAGCATGTCACGATTATGCAGTGACATGATTGTGATAAAGGGTGGCACCAGTTTTCTAAGCACAAGGGTGACAACGGAGATGATCTATTGACATGTCTAACATGAGATTTTATGACTTGAGAGCTGTTTTAGACATATTTAAGGGTTAAAAACCCTAGGAGCCTCTAGTCATCATCTAAGGACGTATCAAAGGAAGAGAAGAAGATGTTTTAATAGCAACCCAAAAGATGAAATATCATCCACCTTAGGAATCATCAAGAATCACCAACTTCCAAAATTTCCAACATTGAAGGAGTGAAGATAAGAGTTCTAAGCTTCATCCATTTTATTATTTTCTCTCTTTTCTAATTTTTATATGGAAAATATGTTGGGTGGTGGATTTATTATTGTTATGAGTGGAGCTCTTAAACTATTTTGTGAAACTATTACTTATTTATTCAATGAATAAATGTTTGTGATGTTTATTATGCCTATACCTTATAATAGATTGAGAAATTGAGTTTAAGAATTTGTGTTGGGTTGTACAATGAGAATTGTTACCTAGTAGACCTATAAACATTAGGTTTTCAAGTAGTTGAAGAGAAATCTTAACTATTTTATTATTATCTATAGGATTGCTTTATATCTAATTGATTGCAAGGCTTATTCTATCTTATTTCAACTAGAGAAAACTAGTTACACCGTGAGAAAAGGTAACAAAACATTAGAAAATCTTGTGTTAAACATAATTAAACAATAAGTTAAGAGAGAAACAAAATAGAAATAAAAGTCATTCTTAGTCTTAAACCTTGAAGTTACCAAATTCTTGCACTTTGTTCCTTTGATTGTTCATTGTTAGTTTGTTTAATTTTAATTTTTTTTCAGTTTTTATTATTTGAATTTGTTCCTTAAACAAAGTTTAACCTAAATTGAATGGTGACTAAATACAATTATTGTGGAATGATAACCACTTATACTGCAAGTTATGACCCGTGTACTTATGGTATTTAGTGTAAAATGAGTTTTAGCACTAACAAGTTTTTGACACTATTGCCAGATATTGTTATTTTAGTATCTTGCTTAATTTGAATAATTTTTATTTAAGGGTTTTTTTAATACTTTTTCTTGTGTATTTGCAGATGCATGAATATAAAAAGCACTGGAAGGTCCAATGAGCTAAGTTAAGAGGAGTTTTCGGATATCACAAGGCACGAGTGAGAGTTAAGAACAATTAAGTGCCAATAAAGGATTCAAAAAAATATGGCAGAATAAGGCAAACAAAGAGGAGGACAAAGGATACTCATCGACTTCATGAGGCCTATATTTAATGCTAATGAATAAAGAACCACAAGACCCCTTGTATAAGCGAACAACTTTGAGATTAAACCAACTTTCCTCAACATACTTCAGTACTCTGTTTAGTTTTATGGGTTGGCAAATAAAGACCCCAATGCTCATCTTGTGAATTTCCTAGAGATTTATAAAACTTTTCGGTTTAATAGAATTTCTGACAATGTAGTAAGGTTGAAGCTGTTCCCCTTCATATTGAAAGATAGACCTAAGGCGTGGTTGAATTCTCTTAACCTAGAATATGTCACTACATAGGAGCAGCTATCTCAAGCTTTCCTTTCCATGTAATTCCCACTAACTAAGACGATAATGATTATAAAGGAAATTACAAACTTTAGCATAATGATGGGAGCCATTATATGAGGCTTAGGAGTGTTTCAAATAGTTACAAAAGAGATGTCCACATCATAACCTTCCAAGGGAGTTTCTTTTACAAACTTTCTACAATGGGGTTAATCAAAGTATAAGAGGAACCATAGATGCAGTTGCAGGAGAATCATTAATAAGAAAAATTATTGATGCAACTCATAAACTCTTGGAAGAGATAGCGAACAATAGTTGCCTGTGGTCTAATGAGAGGAGTAGGCAAGGTTCTAAGGAACAAAAAGGTATGATACTAATTGACTTAATGACTGCTCTCCAAGTATAGATTTCAACTCTCACGAAGTAACTAAGCAGCATGTAAAAAGCTTCTTCATCTTCAGTGAAGGCTATGCAACTTCTGTGTGAGATATGTGGATTATATAGCCATGACACAACTGATTGTTTCTTATTAAGAACTAGTAGTGCTAAAAAAATCGATTAGTTAGACCAACAGTAAATAGGTAACAATCCTTATTCCAACACTTATAATCTAGGGCAGAAAAATCACCAAAAATTTTCTTATAATACTAACAATGTAGATGGCCAAGTAAGAGCATAAGAACTCCCTAGTTTTTAACAAGATTTACTTAGATCTTTAGAAAATAAAAAGGACAAGTTGATGAATGTCTTGGGCTCCAAGTTCACAAGTCAAGAAGATAGTCAAAAGAGGATGTTTGCAAGCCAAGAGAAGGGTCATAAGAGGATGGAGTCAAAATTTGACTAAATTATGAAGAACCATGCATCATCTATCCATAATTTGGAGGTTAAAGTAGGGTAGCTTGCTAATGTTTTGTCAGTTAGGAGCTGAGGAAGCCTACCAAGCAACACCAAAACTAATCCAAAGAACAACTAAAGGTGATTACACTTAAGAGTGGCAAGAAATTATAGAAATCAAGTGCAGAAAAGAAGAACCAAGTAAAAGAGAAAAGCAAAGAGAAAGAAGAAGAGAAGGTAGGACAGAAAGAAGAAAAAAATCCATACATCCCTCCACCACCTTACGAGCTTAAAATTCCGTATCCACAAAAGGGCAAAGCAACATTAAGTGGATCACAATTCTCTAAATTTTTGGAGAAATTAAAGAAACTTCAAATTAACTTATCTTTTATGGAAGCATTGGAGAGCATGCCCAAGTATGCTAAATTCTTAAAAGATATCTTGATTTATAAGCGCACTTGGGAAGACAAATAATTGGTGGCTTTGATAGAGAGTTATAGCTCCATCATCACTAGCCAAATGTCTTCCAAGTAACAAGATCTAGGGAGTTTCACTATAGTTTGTGTTGTTAGTAATTTGGAATTTTCTAAAATTTTATATGATTTAGTGGTAAGTATTAATTTAATGCCTCTATCCATTTTCAAGAAATTGGGGTTAAGAGATGTCAAATTGACCTCCATACTCATACAATTAGTATATCAATCCATCAAATGACTATATGAGGTGGTAAAAGATGTTTTGGTAAAAGTGGACAAATTTATAATTCATGTTGACCTTATTGTATTATATTTTAAAGAAGATAGGAATTGTCATTTAATTCTGGGCAGGCCCTTTATAAATACTAGTAGGACATTAATTAATTTGCATGAAGGAAAGTTGGTATTGAGAATTAAGAATGAGAAGGTTGAGTTTAATATGAGTAAATCTTTAAAGAAGTCGGTGGAAGGTAATGCTTGTATGAAGATTAATATTGTGGATGAATGTGTGAAGGAAGTAGATGAGTAAGTTAAGGAATTTATAGAAGTGTAAAGAGATAAGAATATGAACTAATAGGAGTCGTGTGAGGAGGTTAAGTAATAAACGTTAGAGAGAACAGATGCCCCTACAAGGTTACAACACCCTCAATTTTGAAGCCACTAACACTAAAATTGAAACTCTTATCTTCTCTCCTTAGATACACCTTCTTAGGTCAGGATCACTTCTTACCCATCATTATATCCAATTAACTTGACTTGAAGTAAGAGGATAAAGTGGTAGAGACCATCAAGAAGATGATGAGAACTATGGGGTGACAAATTTTTTAAATTAAAGGGATTAGCCCAATGTAGTGATATATAGGATCAATATCAAAGAAGGATGTAAGACGGCGAATGAAAAGTAAAGAATGTTGAATCTGAATATGCAAGTGGTTGTGAAGCTTTTGAATGTGGGATTATATACCAAATTTCAGATAATAAATGGGTGAGTCCAGTTCAATGTGTGTCTAAGAAGGGAGATATAACGTTGATAGAGAATAAATAAGGTGAAAAGATTTCTATTATGACCATCGTCGATCGAAGAGTGTGTATAGACTATAAGAAGCTTAATTTGGCCATTAAGAAAGACCACTTTCTTTTACCCTTTATAGACCAAATGATTGAGAAGGTAGTAGGGCAAGATTTTTTTTTTTGCTTCCTTTATAAATATTCAAGGTATAACCAAGTTTTCATTTACCCGAAGTCTAAAG
>JAOXYD010063221.1:0-12889 GCA_028565735.1 Pinacopodium congolense | reverse complement strand
ATTTTTTTTATAGGACAAGATTTTTATTTATGGAATTTTATTTCAAATGGCCCTAATGGATTTTCAAATTAAAAAGTTGTTCCCTGAAATGAAAAAGTCATGCATATCCTTCATGATGCATTAGATAGGTTTGTTTTTGATAAAGTATCTATGAGCAAACTTGCATTTGAGATTTGGTGTACGTTGGAGCAAACTTTTGTAAAGGCATTGATGAAGAATAGGTGAAGGTAATGAAGGAAGTAGAAGAAGCTAAAGATGAGGAAGAGGTTTCAATTAAATGCCTTATATTTTTTCGTGGAAGAAGCTCCATCATCATTAGATATTCAAAAGGAAAACAATGAGGTACTCTCTAACTCTAATGATGATGATAATAATAATAATGTTGAAGGTGATGAAATATCATTTGATGAATTGGTTAAGGTTTAAATCTCTTAAATTGAAAAGGAAGAAGATTTCTTCCAAGTTTAAGGAATACAAAAAGTTGTTGAATGATCTTAGGATAGAAAACGAGAAATTAAAGAATGATTTGCATGATTTAGAAGATAAGAGTGTGAATGTTGTTTCTAGTGATTGTATGATTAAGAATGATAGATTAGTGAATTTGAATGATGGCTTTAGAAAAGAATTGGTTGAATGGTTGCATGTGAATGAAAAGTTGAAAATTGAAATTCATGATGTCTTAGAATTGAAGAATGCATGCATGTTAGAAATAGATAGATTGAAAATTGAAATGAATGCCATGCTAGATTCTAAAGGTTTAGATGTTGACATGCATGAAAAAAACCATAAATTACTGCATGAAAATGAATGTTTTAAGAAGGAAGTGGATGCCCTTAAGGAAAAATTGTCCACATATATAAAGGACAAAGAAAATTTAGATTGCATTCTAGGTGCTCAAAAGGGTTCTAATGATAAACATTATTTAAGTTTTGTTGATAAAAATGTTTCAAAAGATGAAAAAACCATTTTTTTTAAGGGCAAGAACTTAGAAGATGAAAATTTGAAAAAACCTTTATTTGCTAATGGTGTATCATCATCAAAATCTCATCCTAGAACATCTTTCAAGAATGTTCCATCTTCATCAAAATTACATGCTAGGAAAAACAATCATGAATTAATATACGCATCTAGATTAAAGGATAGTAAAGATGTGCATGTAGCCAAAAATAGGTACAATTTCTTTAAGAATGCACAACCATCTCATAATGATGCATATTGGACCCATAGTAGGCAAAGATGTTCTAAATCCTCTCATGTTTCAAATGTGCATGTGCATAATCCTAGGAATGGATCATATTCACATCCTAGGAGGGTTTTAAATAAAAAAAATGACATGCAAACATTTAGGCCTTATGATAGGCATCTTATGTCTGTACATTCCCATACCCACCGCAAGCATATTCTTAAGGCTAGAGGCACATATAAATCACATCCTAGAAGGCCATATTATCAAGAAAATGATAGGTATATGTTTAGGTCTTATGATATGCCATTTAGGAAAAATAGGCCAATTCACTCACATGCACCCCATATGCATTCTAATACATCTAGAAATGTTTCTCATACTCATTTTAGGCCAAGAAACATGTTGAATTCAATTTTTAGGTATAACTTTTATCAAGGAAGAGCATTTAGAGATACAAGACCTATAAATTCATTTAAATCTCATGTTAGGAAAAGTGGTATGTTTCATAGGCATAATGGCATCATGCATTCTCATGACTCTCATATGCATAACTATCATTTGAGGAGAGTTAATTTTGATATGAGAAATGCATTTAGGTATCAAGATCATAGGTTTCATGACCATATGCGTAAAGCTCGATATGTGTGTAATTTTTGTGGTAAAGTTAGCCATTACGAAATTTTATGTTTTGTTAAATAAAGAATGTTTAGAAAACCTTCAAAGTTTTGGATTGAAAAAGATGTTAAGGCTAACCCCTAAGGAGTCAAGTTAGTGTGGGTACCTAGAACAAAATGAATTTCTTATTTTGTAGGTCAACATACAATTTGTGTTAAATTAGTGTCAAGCTAAAACCAAGGAAGTGGTATCTCCTATTTGAAGTGGAATATAGAAACATCACTGTGAAGCCCTCACATAAGCTTACGAAGAAGCATATTGTTGAAGTAAGTGAGGAGTTAAAGGATTTAGAATCAAATGGTGATGCAAATGGAGGTATTCCTATGTTCTTTTGATAATATATGGCTAAACATGACCTTGGGATATTTGTGAATGTTGTCCTTTTTATAAATGTTTTAGATTGAAAAATAGATACATATGTTTAGGGGGAGCCAATGCATGTTTAGTGTTAAAGCCAATGCATGTTAATATTAGAACCATTAAATGTAAATGTTAGAACTATTGCATGTTATCATTAAAATTCATTGAATAATATTGGAAATGAGCCATTACATATTAGTATTAAAGCCATTGCATGTTTAGGATTAAAAGTCTTTACATAACTTTTAAAATTTGTACATTGCATTATAATTGTTGCATGAATTTTAAAGGAAATGCTTTACATTGATTTTAGCATATAACTTGTTTTTACAAAGGATGCATTAAACATGTTATTGAAAATTTTGAAATTAGTATCATATTTTATTTTTGCAATTGGTATCATATTTTTTAAAATTTTCAATTGGTACCATTACTTTGAATTTTCAATTAGTATCTTTTCCTACATTTGGTATCAATTGGCATCATACTCTTACATTTGGTATTACTTTTGGTTTTTACAATTAGTATCATCTTTTTACAAATGTTTACCATATGATTTTTTACAAATAATTTGCATAATTTACAATAATCATTCATTTTCAATTAGTTTTGGGCATATTTATCTTTAAAAAAGCTTAGAGATAAGTACTTTCCCCTTATGTGATTAAATATTTTCAAATGCATAAATTTAGGGGGACTATATCCTCTTTATATAAACTTCAATTTGCATAATGTTTTCAAATCCATAAACTTAAGGGGAGTTTGACATATTTTGATTTAAGAACATTTTTCATGACATGCATATTGTTTAATTTCAATGAAAAATAAGCAAAAGATGTGTTTTTTGGTACATAATGTTTTATTTTGAAGCAAAATATGCATAAATATGTGCTTTCGTGTGACATTACATAACTTGTGCTTTTGATGCACAAAGGCACATAGTATATGTTTTTAATGCAAAGTATGTATGATATATGTCTTGTAATGTTTCTTTATGCATTTTCATCCCATTTCATGCTTAATTATTCCATAATGCATAAGTGTATGCATTTAGGGGGAGCATTTCATACATTTGGTATTCCTTTTGAAGATGCGTGAATTAAAGGGGAGTATGTACAAAAAGTTACGAACAATTGGTTTTAAGTTTCTTTTATGCATTAGTTACAATTGGTCATCTTTTTTTATGATTTCAAAAAGGGGGAGAGATATGTGCGATATTAAGATTAAATGATATTCTAAAGCATAAAGGGTGAGAGGCATATCATTTCATAATGCATGATGAAATTACATGAAATACGTTACAAATATGTTTTTATATGATCTTAATATCACAACTTTTGTCATCACCAAAAAGGGCGAGATTTTTGAACCAAGGTGGTTCTAATAATGTGTTTTGATTATAACAAACATTATTCACACTATTGTTTGAGTGTTCGAAATGTTTATAAGATAGGTAAAGTGTGAGATCATATATAGATGATCAAGAGCTTGGATATCAAAGAACAAACGATAAGGACCAAGTGATGATCAAGCTTAAAGATTAAGAGAAGCTTGAAGATAAAGAGAAAGAAGATAAAGTTTAGTTAGGCTTAGGAAAGGTCTTAAGTTATAAGTCTTCTTAATCTTGATCAATGCTTGAAAAGGGCTCTCACATTTACATGATCATATTTTTATATATGTATTTAGGAGTTGAATTGTGGTTTTAGTGCTTAATTGAACTTGATAGTGGCTTTGACACATTAGAAATTGAATTAGAATAGCATATAGGATATATGTTGCATAATTAAGTTAAAATGTATTGAATTATTTTAATGTATGCCTTTTGATGTATCTAAGTTAACTAAATTACTTCTTGAAGTTATCTAAGTACGTCTAAATTTGTTTGAACATCTTGTGGAATGAATTTTGGTATGATTTATGAATTGATTGAAAATGTTTTAAAGTTGGTTAAAATGAAAATTTTCATAATCAAGGAAATTCTTATCTTTTGAATTGATTGAAATGTTTTGACAATTTAAACAACTTTGAATTATTCTTTAAAACTTGCTTAAAGTATTGTTTAATGTTAGGAATTTGTTTTAAAAGATATGGATTTGATTTGAAATATTTTTCATGCTTTCTAGACATAAAACAGTGGGCTGGTTATCCTTTAATGGCAGGCTCAAGAGTGCCGTTACACCCTTGTTTCCAACGTCTTCAACGGTGGGCTGTTCTTCAGTCAATGATGTCATTAATGAATCCAAAGGGTGTCTTTAATGGTCAAGACTCTAACGGGTAGTTTTGGAGTTTTGGGCTTAACAACTTTTTAACCTCCCAAATAACTATTTTTTTTCTAAATACTTCAAATTTCTCCCAACAATATATATAGCATTCCTAAACACTCTTAACAAGTTTAAACCCTCTGAAAAACAAGTTACAAGATCAAATCTCTCAAATATTCAAAGTCTTTTTTATTTTCTATACAACATTTATATAATTAGTATTTTCATGTTTTAAATAAATTTCTTGTGCTGCAAATTTTGTGTTTATAGCTTTTTTAGATATAGATAAAACTTAGAAAGCTTTCAATTGATTTTTTGATTCATTATTTCGTTTATTTCAAGCTTTCAAAGATTAACATACCAACATTGTCTCTATTTTGGTTGAACTTTACTGAACTTTTGTGTTCTTCAATTTCTAGCTTTGCAAAATCATTTTTATTGCTTTAAAATTATCATACATGTTTTTCCTAAGGCCTCAAGAGTGCATAGGCTCTTTTACTTGAATTTTTAAGTGCTCAAATCATGCCTTTGAGCTCAAAGAACGCATGTTGTCCTAAGATGACGTATTTTCTCTACAACTTCTTTATTGATTTTGACTTTGTGTTTAATCTCATTTTTGGTGCGTAATTTGATGTTTCAGGCTCTCTTAAAGTCTTAGCAGGTTGCCAATATTTTTATTTCAATTTGTAAGTGATTATATTTTTTTGTTTAAGCTTAATCTTTGTAGGTTGCTCAAAGATGTCTGGGTTTGAGCATTCTAACTTTGTGATTAATTTAAATCATCTATTTGATGTGCTAAAATTGTGTTTGCTGCTGAAATTTATTATTAACATATAAATTGATGTTATAATCAATTTATTTCATTTAAATTGCTTCATTTTGATGATTAAAGTCATGCATCTTTAGGTTGGAACATTAAGATAGTATATATTTTGACAATTTCTGTTCATTTGATTAAATTTGATTATTTGAAGCTATAATCACAATTTTGTTGATTGAATTAAATTTTTTATGACCTATTTAAGTGTTAGGAGGCCTGTTATAACTTGGATTTGCCTTTAGAAATATTATATTTGAGTTTATTGCTTGAACTTTAAAGAAACACCATATAAGGTGTGCTTGCTTATATAATTTAAAGGTGCGACAACATTAACACGCTAGGGAACAACTAACCTAAGCCAAAAAGGTGTAACTTAGAGAATTAGAACCCTAGGCTAACTTGATTAAGTTCTTTAACTAATTCAATTAGCCTCTTGCTACTTTTAGTATTAGCTATGGACTATTATGTATCATAAGCCTCCACAAAGCAATTGAACTAAGAATTATACCTAGGGTAGCTAATCCTAAGCATTAATCCCTAATTCATGATATTTTACTAGAATTTCCACGCAATCCTAACCAAAATCACAAATCCCAATTAAATTCAAGCCAATTCTCACAATTATTAATCCTAAATGCCCTCAATATGTTCTAACCCATAACACAACTAGTGTAACATTATGAAAATAACATAAAACAAAAGCTAAGAATATGTAAAAACCAACATAAATGCAGAACATATTAACTAAATAAAGAAAAAAAGATTGGAAATTCAAATAACAACAGTTTTGTTAACAAAAACTAAAGGATCCATACCATAATTAAGTTAAAATGCAACTAAATAAGAAATAACATAACATAAATAAAATAATAGTAAAAAACACAGAAAAGTAAAAATATCTAAGGTCTAAATCAATAAATAAATGGAGTTGAAACTAATAAAATAAGAAAAGCTACTAAACCAAGATAGAAAACTAAACAAAAAACCGAAAAAGACCTGCAACCTAAGAACTAAAAGAGGAAGACACTGAAAAATGGGGATTACTCTTTTGCATCTACTTTCTCATTTTATATAGGTGGGTTTTGCCTCAAAACATGGTGTTTCCTTGTTTCTTTTATTTTCTCTATGCATGAGTAAAATGGTGTCGTTTTAGGTGTTAAATGAGGCCCTAGATACTGCTATTTTAGGCTCAAAGATGGTAGGTTAAATGATGCCTTGCTAGAGGTTAAATGGTTTCGTTTATCAACTGGATAGACCATCATTTTAGTCTTCTATAGTAGCTCTTCCTCTTCATTTTTGCTCCAGTTTCCCTCAAATCTCTTCCTTATTAGTCCCAAATGTGTATCAACACATTTAACCTAGCACTAAACACAAATTGAACACAAATTGAGCATTTAAACACCAACATAGGGTTGAATTCACATGAAAATGGATAATAAAATATAAGATAATTCAATCATATCAGTGAATAGAGGTTTAACGATCTTGATATTAATACTTTTTCTTCCAATTTGTTTATGCATAAAATAGATAAATTAAGTTTAAAAGAGAAAATTTATTTCTATGACAATTTATTATATCTTGTTGTCATTCTAAATGCCCTAAATCGATCCAATGATTTCATCCTTTGGTTGGTTGCCCATTGAGTTTCGAAACCTTAACTAAATTGTCATTTGTTACACTCTTAATTAAATGGCTAGTGTTTAGATTGAACGTTGTTTATTTTTACTTTTTTATGTTCCTTTATATTTTTTAATTAATAAATGTAGATAATTTAATACCAAATGACTTGATATTATGCTCAGAATCCTATAGAGATGATACTTAGTTTCTTACCATTTTATACTACTTACGGACAAGGTGCTTTTACTTCTTGTTGGTCTAGGATTAGATTTGTCAAAATTCTATTATAGTTAGACTATAACACTAAATTCCTTGGCTATTAGTCTTAATAACTTTCTCTATCCATATTTGTAAAGGTTTTCTATACAACCTATGCTTAGCAAAAGAATATTTTCCTACAAGATGAACATTACAATAAAAGCAATATGTCAAATATGCATGATGATGAAACCTATGATCTTTATGCTTAAATGCATTCCTCCTATCATAATGAACTCTACTATTGAGCAAAAACTAAAATTATTTTACTCTCTATCACAGATATACAAGTTGCACAATTGTAATATAAGCAGATATCGTTTCACAAGGATTGAATTTAGTCAACATGTTACTTTGGATTAGACTTTATTTAAGAAAGAAATTTAAGAACTAAGATTAATAAGAAATAAATTAGAAGAAAATTTAACAATTAACTAAAATTGGAATAGTAGACTGAAACTTAGAAAAGATCAAGATTAAAGACTAGGAATTATCATTATCCTTATTTGTTTCCTTTTGTTTAATTGATTCAATTAATATTTGGCCTAAGACTTCCGAATGTTTTAGTTGCCATTTCTCATGGTGCAATTAATTGTAACTAGCTAAACAAATTAGAATTAACCTTAGATCTTTCGATATGCAAAACGTTTTCTAAGAATATAACAAGTTGTGAAGCAATCCTATAAGCAATGTATTAATTGATTGAAATCTCTTTCTAATAAATCAATAACTTGTTATCTATAGATCTATTAATCGCCAACCCTCGTTGTAAAATTAATATAGATTGCTCAACTCACTCTCTTAATTTATTGCAGAGTTTAAGCTTAATAGATAACACAAACATGTATCAAACTGAATCAATAAACAATAGTACATAAATAGTTCAAACACCGATTTCTAAAATAAGTTTAGATATTTATAACGTAACTAAAATCATAAATACTAATATTCTACATCAAAAAATAAAAATGTATAAAAGAGCATGAAAAGGAATGAAAGAATTTGTAAATTGATGATCAGTGTAGCCAAGACTGAGTTGCAGGAAATTGCAAGCTGCGTCTTTGCATCTCCAAAAACTCCCAAGTCATCATGTGTCTTTGAAACTCCTCCCAATCTGTCTGACTACTCCATCCTTTTCGTTAGGTTTTCGTTTTTCCTTTTCTTTTGTACGGAGTAGTACTGCCACGTTGAATGAAATCCATATGCCAAGCTCGTGGTCTTTGCTTCTAAGTCCGTGGTCTTTGTATGCCACGGACGTGGCTAGCCTTTGTGTGCCATGGACGCAGCTAGTAAAGGCCATGTAAATAAAAAAAACAATCATCCAATTCTTTGTAAGCTCGTGGTCTTTGCTTATCCTCAAGTAAATAAAAAAACAATCATCCAATTCAATCACTTCATTTTCACAAAGATTAAAGCATGAAATCCCTCAAATTTCAGTCAACTCAAATGTCAAGCTACTACACATATCATGACTACTTTTCATTAATGCACATAAGCAAACTCAACTTATGAAACCATCCTAGAAAGATAAGTATAAATGCAAAATGGATCTTCCTCACGATTTTCACTCATTTCTCTCAAGTGTTTGATAGGTAGTGTTTAGCTTAAATTTCCTATAGGAAACCACACTATCATAAGCTTGCTAATACATCAATCCTCCTTTACAATGATTATATGCTAAGATAGATCAAAAGAACTTTATTTTAGGATGTAATGATGTTAGAGTTATGGTGGGTCAAAAAGGGGAAAAGGATTCATCATAAGCATTCATAAAGTATCAAGTGCAGAAAGGGATAACAAAATAAATTTCTAGGATACACAAATATATATACTATTAACCACTAGCTACTCTACACTTATTTCTG
This sequence comes from Pinacopodium congolense, assembly GCA_028565735.1. Classification (NCBI taxonomy): domain Eukaryota; kingdom Viridiplantae; phylum Streptophyta; class Magnoliopsida; order Malpighiales; family Erythroxylaceae; genus Pinacopodium; species Pinacopodium congolense. The sequence goes on along the minus strand of JAOXYD010063221.1, from coordinate 3,841 downwards.
CTACTAAAATGTGATTCTTTTTTCTTTTCTTTTTCTTTTTCCTTTTTTTTGAACAATAATAAAGAAACAATAAACAAAATAGTAGCTAACTGCAATATGATAGAGTATAAGTACTAAAAACTGCTTAAAGCATCTCAAAAACAAAAGAATTGTAGGCAAAAATCCCAAATTAATGTATCACTTAGTACTCTATTAAACTTGTGATTGCGTAAGCTAATGGGGTTTGTTGTTTTCAAATGAAGTATTTTCAAGAAACAAAGGGTTAAAGGCTCAAAAGGGATAACAAGGGATAATAAAAGGGTAATTAATTTAAGCCCAGGGTGAGCACAAAAAGGGCCATCATCATTTCTATTAAGTATGCATCCAACAGACTCAAACTAATTCGAAACAAGTTCTGAAGGTAATAACCTATAGAATAATCTATACATTACCTCATTTATCCAGTGTTAAATTCTGAGTAAGCTTATGCACCCAACTACTTTCATCACTTCACATGACTCACTCTCTACTTAAATAGCCTAATTCGAGTTCAAACAATGCATTTAATCTCATTCCAACTAACATGATAGAATCTCATGGCAACACAAATCAAAAGGATTTAAGTGTGGATCTATTACTAACACGAAACAACATAAAACAGTATTCTAATGTGCTTAAAACCTGCATCCTAACTAACACAATGCGAACAATGACTATAATCACCGAAACAAATAATGAAAAAGCAAATGTCACCTCCCTACACTTAGACAACACATTGTCCTCAATGTGAAAAGGAAACCACAACAGCAAAAACAACACAGAAAAATAAAGAAAATAACAAACACATTGCAATATGCAACAATTAAAAACAAATGCATGAGATAAAGGGTGAGAAAGCTTATGGAGATTCTGGTGGAGATGGTGGCGGAGTTGACACTTCGAGATTTTGACTACGAAAATATTTCTTGAGCTTTCTATCTTAAGAGCGCTGATGCATGGAAACTTGTTGGATTTTTTATTCAATGTTGGTTACTCGACCCTCCAATTGCTGATTACTCTCAAGCAACAATTTCATATTCGTGTTCATCATGGTAAGTGTTTATTTCCAGTCTTCATCATCTGCAGATGGATTTAAAGGGCCAGCTTCATCAATTGAAGCAGTATGAGAGGTCATTCACAGATGTTGTACTGTTTTGCTTCTCTTGTTAAGAATACTTGTTCTAGAAAGGGGATCGCAGAGCATCATGGAATGGGGCTCCAAGATCTCTAATTGTTACAAGTGATAAATATCAAACCAAACAGATGCTTTGCTAGGATATTCTTCTATATTAACATTATAATGTTGTGCAAGTGCACTAAAACTAAAACACATGCCAATATAAATACTTGGTTTGGTTATAACATTCAAAATGGAGTATTGATTTTTTTCGATGGTCCATACTCTAAAGATAGAAAAGTTCTTGCTCAAAACATTTATTGCGTTTCGATTTGTTAAAAACTATTAAACACATAAACTTATGTAATAATAAATGTTCTGGACTTCTAATTAAGGAATTCAATGCAATTTTAGAATTAAAAGTTGGCTCTCCAGTAGGAGTTTGCCAATATGCATTCACATCAAAATCATCATGCTGTTCAAGCAATTTGGTGATTGGAAAATTGAAAATTTGACTCATAACTACATAATCTAATTTGTAAAGATGACCAAGTAGTCGAAACCAAAACACATTTAAAGTAGCTTCACCATTTTGTAGGATGTAGAAAAATTCTAAAACTAATTTCTAATAAGCTAGAAAAGTCAATCATTTTCTACCAAATTAACAAATCCTAATGGCATTTTAGCCAATTGCTCCTTACCTAAATCTATAGGAGGAGTAGCTATTCTTAGGTTATTTCCAACGTATGGAGGAAAGTAAGTCAGATTGCCCTTGATAAAAATGGGGTCCTCTATAACTTGATGCTAGGTTTTGTTAGTTATGATAAGATTTCTCAAAATAATGTCTTATTAGACTCAAATTATTAGTTTTTATTAAGAAAATGTTTTAAAATGAAAACATGTTCATTTTCCAAAAATATATTTATTTTTAGAAGCTATTTGACTATATATCAACTAAATGAGCAACACTCTTCCATTTGTTGTATTCTAATAAATTATTGTTTGTATAAAATTAAAAAAACCACAATTTCTTATTATACATTCACATCTAAACTACCTTATATGACTGATGAAAAAACTTTGCATCAATTGTTAGTTCTTGTAAGTATGTCTTCTCCAAATTTTGAATAAATTTAGGCTGTTTATATTTCATAAAATTTATGATTTTAATAAGTAAATATGGATTTAAAATCTTGTTATTTTTCTGATATCAAACAAATTTTATACATAAATAAACTATATAAAATAAAGTTGAAAATTTTAAACTTTAAAAAAATTTTAAAATTTTATGATATTTAAAAATTATTTTTATTAGTAATTCATTCATATTTAAGTAATGATAGATTGAAAATATTTAGAAGGATATCTTTTCGTTAGTAATTTATTCATATCTAAGTCCTAATAGAAGTAATAACATTAAAAATAGTATTTTATATTACTTTTCTTATGTTATCTCTAAATAAAAGTCTCTTAAGTATAAAGGTTATTAGTTTTATATTAAAATGTTATTTTAAATTGAAATATGTTTAAAAGTGAATTTTTTATTCTGAATCTATAAGCATTGTAGCATATATTAAATTCTCAAGAAATGTTCTTGATGTCATTATATTTCAATCCATAGATCATACTTAACATATCATTATAAATAAAGTTTTTCATTATATTAGTAATATGGATAAGCATTTGTTATAAAGGGTATTACAAAATTTTTTACTTTCATAAGTTAATATTATACAATAATGTTATAAGTTTTACATTGTTTATTGTTTATTAAATTGAAGATTTCAATAAATAAAGTTTGGATAGCAAAACTTCATTTGCCTGCAAAAATGATAGATATCATACCACCCTAACCTTTTCGATCCTAAACAATGGTGAATTAATATGTTTTCTTGATAGAGCTAGGGGTTTTAGACAAAGACCCTTTTTACCTTACCTTTTATTCATAAGAATGGAAGTTCTATTGAGACTTATTCAATAGAATATAAACTCATATATAAATTTCAAGTATTAATGGAAATTTAAAAATATTAAATTAATATACTTGAAATTTTATCAAATTTATTGTTTTCTTATAATCCTAATTTTATTTATATCAATATTTTTATAGACTCTCCCAAAAAGTTCAATTTAATCTCAAGGCTAAGTCTAAGCAATTTTAATAATCAAGTCTTTATCTCCTAATTTAACTAGCTCTTCATCTTTAACCTCTCAAACCTAATTTTCTTTCCTGTTGGTTCCCTCCTTGTAAAATATTTAAGAGTTCCTATCGTCACTTCTCAGATATATAGAACTTATAACCTCCAAATTAATTATTTCATTAATAAAATATCATACTTAAGTATTGATAGAGATTAAGTTGTTTGTAATCCTATTTATAACCATCATTCAGAGCCATTGTGAGATATTAGAGGTCCAATTATGAGAACTAATACAAAGTGCATGTAGAAAAAGTCTTTAACGGTTAGTCATGGAGCTATAAGGGGAGGAAGTGCTTATTAAAGCTTAATCTATTTTGATAAAAATTATCATTTATTTTTATGTTTTTGGTCATGGATGATGCTTTGCTCGTGTTGCGTTGGTTAGGTGACTTTAAAATTGATGGTTGTTTTAAATGATTTTTACTTTGAAAACCAACGGACTTATAAGGCAAGTGCACCTATCGCAAAAGTAATACAGTGGAGTAAAATTTAAAACTCCGAGTGT
>JAOXYD010063182.1:0-12892 GCA_028565735.1 Pinacopodium congolense | reverse complement strand
ATTAGTATATTTTCACTTTTAATTTCATGAAAATTAATTTAATTTTAAAATAATTAGACATAATTTAATCATAAATTGATAAATTATAATTATAATTTATAAATTCTAAACTAATAACAATTAATGTAATCCTCAAAGTTTTGGAATTACATAAATTGTTATAACGTATCATAATTAGAATTTGGAGTATATCCAATTAAAATTTGAACTTATTTTGTAAAGTTAAAGTCAAATAAATAAAATAATAATAAAAGCTTTACAAATTTTTTTTTGAAAAATTAAAAGAAATAATTATTAATAATAAAAAGCAACAAATAATAGTATAATACAATCACATGCACGGACCTGATTCTAAAATTTAAATAGATTGAATAAGTAGGTTTAAATCATAATTCAAATTAAATTCTAATGTCGAATCTCCATATGCTGCAAACTAAGTTTGTGGACTTGATTCCAAAAATAACTAAATTGAATAAGTAGGTTCAAATCCTAATTCAAATTAAATTATAATGTCAACTCTCTATATTCTGTAAAGCTTATTACTTGCTAGTTAAAAATGCCAACAAAAACGTAGAGGAGAATAGAAGTGCTGACACTTAGCAATGGAGAATTAGTGGCATCACAAGGAGAAGGGGCAGAAGGCAGGTATTAGAGCTAGTGCAAATGTAGAGTCGCTACTCACTTGTGTTGGCATTGGAGAAACTCGTCCCGGAGTTGAGAAGACAGTGACAAGTAGCAAGTGGTGAGGGTCAACTATTTTTGACTTTCTGAACTTAGTATTTTTTATTGAAAATTTTCATTAATTTTTAGTTTGGTCCCTGGTACGGTACTAGAGACATGATACCAACTGGTACTAGTATACATGATCGTTACTATTCTCTATAATGGTAAAGATCAATTCCATTTTCACATTGGTACGGTATATTCTAAACTTTGCTTTTTATTGGACTCCTTATATTGCTCGCTGTATTGATTTGATGTTGAAAAATTTCGAAGATAGTAGAGAGTTTCTTCTAATAACGGAGACTATGCTGAAGGCAAAAAAGGTAACGTGATTTATTTATAATCGTACATGAGTATTGAACTTGATAAGGAGAGAGTTTATAGGTGGATGGAGCTTATGTCGTCTTACGATTACCAAATTTGCCACTAACTTTTAAACACTACAGAGTTTTGTGGTACTGAAATAGGAGTTAGGACAGACGTTTATTAATGATAGATGAATATATTTTTAGTATGCCAGGTCTAATGCTAAATTAGAGGTTGCTTTTATTTTTATTGAGGAAAAAAAGTTTTGGTTCAGTTATCAGTTTATAGTTAATGTTTTGAGCCTTTGATTAAAGTCCTTCGTCTGACAGATAGTGATGAAAATCCAACGATTAGATATTTTTATAATAACATAGAGAGAGTTAAGGAAGTTATAAAGGTCAATTTAAAGAACAGACTTGCACTGTACAACCGTTTCCTAACTGTCATTCATACCAGATGAGAAAACCAGTTGTATATTCCTTTGTTTACTATTAGGACATTCCTTAATCTAGATGTCTACTGCTCGTATGAATATGAGAAGAGAATTAAAGTTAACAAGGAGATGTTGAGGACCATTACCACTATTATTAGTCATAAGATGATGAAATACCTCTTTAGCTTATAGATAATGGTGTATAAGGAGGTTACTGGTGATTTCGGGCTGCCTTTAGCATTACGAAAAAGAGAGAAATTTAATTAAATTATATATTTCTTTACTTTTGTTACTTGTTTACAATTATTCATTGCTTTATTTTGTTTATAAGATCTTTTTTTTTGTATTGTAATTAATTGATGGAACTATTTTGACAATGATATTCTAGAATTACAAAAGTTTGTAATTTGTATTTTAAATCAATGTGTGAGTGCAACTGAATGTAAAAAGAATAAGAGCATATTTGAATTCATCTACTTCAAAAAGAGAAATAGATTAGAGCATAAGAGATTGAATGATTTGGTATATGTTAGATAAAATCTGAAGCTCCGAGAGAGGTATGTTTAATATTATTTCTAGATTCTCATTAGTAATTTGATTTTATTTGTTTATTAAGACTCTGAATAGAACAATTATTGAAGATGATCCTTTTTCTTTGAAACATATTGATGCTTTAATTGATTGGGCATATGAGGAGTCAAATCTTCTTCATAAGAGTGACTTGTAAGGAGATGATGATATTCATTAGGAAGATATTAATATGACATTTGCTGAGATGATATTGGATGATGGTGGTGATTATATTCCTCTTCTTGATGAAGATTTTGTAATAGATGATAGGTAGATCTAGTTTGATTTTAGTAGTCAACGGCTTGGAAGATAAAGATTAATGTACTTTTAGGTCATTATCCTCTTTTTTTTTAATGGTGTTTGATATATATGTTAAATTTTATATATGCTAATTATTAATTTTTTAAGGTTTCAGCTCTACTTTATGAAGTTCATGTATGAGATAGTGATATTAATTGTAGCATTTTTGTTCAATATATTATTTATTGTATAATATTTGGATACAATTGGTTATGGTTTATGATTGGAGGTTATTAATTAATGATGCTTTGATTTTTTTATATGCAGTAATATGTATTTATGTTTATATTATTTTTGTTATATTAATTCATGTTGATATTTATTTGAGTAATAGATGAAAAATAGTATTAATATGAATGAAAAAAATAGTTATTTGTTGATTATTATTATTATTATTATTTTATGAAATTTTGATGTATTGATAATATGTTATGATAGTATGATGATTGCTATTTTGTTTATATTAATTGAGGTTGTAATTTATTTAAGAAATATATGTAAATTGATATTAATGGGTATAAATATTGTATGAAAATTATATTATATTTATTTGAATGTTTGAAATATGTTGAAATTATATTTGCAGAGGATGTAGGATATGCATAGGGACCATTGTGTAAATTTTATAAATTTCAGAAGCTATTTTACAATTTTAAAAAATTGACCAGTACCAATACTATTATTGATCAATATTGATACAATGATATTTTGAGACGAAAATTGATACTGATATAATACTAATTTTTAAAACATTATTTTGAACCCTCCGACCAATAAGAATACCTATTTTAAATGAATAAAAGTTAATTAGTGCTTGACGCTGAGTCAAGGTATACTGAATAATATATTATAGAAATGGCGGAATGACATGCTCTTCAATGCCATTTTACACTCAATTTGATTTAATTGGGCAATTATTGTGAACATATGTACATGATAATGTTCTTCCATCATTTACTTCTACTTCTATATAAAGGGTCAAGCAAAAGTTACTGAGTGAGTTGGACATTGAGCTCCTTTTAATTTAATATTTATTTTACTTGATTCACTTTAAGAATCTGTGTATAAAGGCTACGTGTTTCTCATGGTTAAGTGTAAGAAATAACTAATAGTTGGTAGTAAGCAATTAAGAGGAACACGTGCGACTTTACCAAGTATTTTAATTTTTTTTTATAGATTTCTATATTGTATTTTATTTTGTTTATATTTAAATAAACAAGATAATAAAATACTAAGTTAGGATTAAAGATAATGTAATGTAATTCAATTTTATATGTAATATTATGTAATAATATTTAATAATATTTGTTAATAATAGTACCTAAAATGATTCAATTTTAAATAATAAATTTGATAATAAATTTGGCTTGTTGTCATGTTTTTTTGACATAAAGAATAAATAGTAATTTATAGACCATTGTAACATTTTATTCCAGGACTACGGTCTTTCATTCTTTCTTGTTTTTTTGAATAATTTTATTACATATCATTTTTAGGTCTCTTGAAAAAAGAAAAAAGTGGTTTTATAATCTTTCTTATTTTTTTAATAATTTTATTACATATCATTTTTAAATCTACTGGACAATTACAAGAATTATTGGACAAGTGTTTTATTAGACCTAGCACTTTACCATGAGGTACTTTAGTATTATTCATGAAAAAGAAAGATGGTGGCTTTTGACTTTGTATTGATTACAGAGCATTGAATAAAGTAACAATTAAGAATAAGTATCCACTTCCAAGAATTATGATCTATTTAATCAGCTTCGGGGACTAAATATTTTTCTAAAATTGATCTTAAGTTTGGTTATCATTAGTTGATGATTCGAGAAGAATATGTTTCTAAAACTGCTTTTTATTCTAGGTATGTTCATTATGAATTCTTGGTAATGTCCTTTGGGTTAACTAATGTTCCTGCCGCCTTTATGGATTTGAAGAATAGGGTGTTTAGACCTTTTTTAGATAAGTTTGTCATTGTATTCATTGATGACATCTTGATGTATTATAAGAGTGAAAAATAGCATACAGAACATTTTAGAATAGTTTTACACACTTTAAGGGAACATTAACTATATGCTAAATTCTCTAAGTGCGAATTTTGGGTAGATCATATATTTTTCTTGGGACACGTGGTGTCTATTGATGGCATCTAAGTGGACCCTAAAAGATTTTAATTTATTACAATGTGGCCAATACCTATTACTGTTACTGAAGTTCAGAGTTACTTAAGCTTAGTGGGTTATTATCATAGATTTGTTTAAGATTTCTCACGCATAGCTGCACCATGAACTAAGTTGACTCAGAAGGATGTTAGGTTGATTTGGTTAGAGGTGTGTGATGATAGTTTTCAATATCTTAAAGACAGGTTAACATAAGCTCTAATGTTGATCCTACCTTTAGGATTGGATAGATTCATAATGTACTATGCGTCTAGAGTTGCTTTGGGTTGTGTGCTCATGGAGAAAAGTGGTGGCTTATGCTTCTAGACAACTAAAGAAACATAAGCATAAATATCTTACTCATGATTTAGAAATGACAGTTGTAGTATTTGCCCCTTAAAATTTGGAGACATTATTTGTATGGTACAACTTGAAAAATCTATATTGATCATAAAAGCCTGAAATATATTTTTGAATAAAAAGTATTTAAACTCAGGACAATGAAGATGGATGAAGCTTTTAAAGGATTATGATTGTACTATTTCTCATCATTTAGGCAAAGCCAATGTAATAGTTAATGCTCTAAGTAGGAAATCCTCTGACGTCCTTGCTTATATAAGCTCTATTGGGAGAAATTTGAGTAAAGACATGCACGAGTTGATTGATCAATGATTGCAATGAAAAATATCAAGAAAAAGATGTTTGTTAGCACGATTCACTATTAAATTGATATTTTTGGAGGGAGTCGAGGAGGCACATTCAAAAGACCCTCAACTAGGAAAGATAGTTGAGGAGATTCTTGAGGGTCGAGCAAAGGATTATACTGTTGATAATGTTGGTATTTTAAGGATGGGCATTAGAGTTTATGTACTGAATGTTGGTGATTTAAGGAAGGAAATTATGGGGGAGGCCTATTATTCAGCTTACAGTGTACATCTAGACTCCACCAAGATATATTATGATCTTAAAGACATGTATTGGTAGAGTGGAATGAAAAAGGATATTACAGGATTTGTGTCTAGATGCCTAACATGAAAATAGGTGAAATTAGAGCACCAAAGGCCTTCAAGATTATTACAAGCATTCCCTATTCCCAAGTGGAAGTGGGATATGTTAACAATGGACTTTGTAACTGGATTGTTTCACACTTATACCAGATATAATTCCATTTGGGTGATTGTAGACATGCTAACAAAGTTTGCCTATTGTCTACCTATAAAGAATACTTATTCCACTGACAAGTTGGCCAACTGCATGTTAATAAGATTATGTGCTTGCATGGAGTACCCTAATCTATCATCTCTGACAGAGATCTAAATTTTACATCATTTTTCTGATGGGAGTTATATAAAGCTTTAGGTACAAGAATAAATTTTAGTACTGCTTTTCATCCTTAGACAGATAGCCAATATGAGAAAATGATTCAAACTTTAGAGGACATGCTTAAGATGTATGTTATTAATTTTGGTGGTTAGTAGGACTTGCATCTACTACTCATTGAGTTTACTTATAATAACAGTATTGAGATGGCTACTTATGAGGCCTTGTATGGAAGAAAGTATAGGTCACTTTTATGTTGAGAACTTGGTGAAAGGCAATTGATAGGACTTGAATTAGTATAGATCACTTATGATAAGATCTCTATTATCCAATAGAGATTGAGAACAACCTTTAGTAGGTAAAAGAGTTATGAGAATCCTAAAAGGAAGGATGTTATTATCCAGTAGACGACATGGTATTTTGAAAATATCACCACTAAAAGGAGCCATGAGATTTAAAAAAAAGGGTAAACTAGATTCAAGATATATTGGTCCATTTAAGGTTAAATCTAGAGTGGGTGAAGTGGCTTATAAGTTGGTATTATTTCCTCATTTATTTAGAGTTCATCCTGTATTTCATGTGTCAATATTGAGGAAATATGTTCCAGATCCTTTTCATATTCTTCAACCATATGATGTAGAGATTGGCGACAATTAAATTTATAAGGAGCAACATGTTAACATAATATAATATTAACTATGTTAGCTTAGATTGAGAGAGCTACTAATGGTGAAAGTATGATAGAGTAATTATATGATGAATAACTGTATGTGGGAGACGGAGCATGATATGCAGTGTCAATTCCTACATCTATTTCAAGATTGATGTAAATTTGAAATTCAAGGAGGAATTTTTAATAAGGATGGAAGGATGTAATGACTTAAAATTTGATAATTATTTTTAATTGGCCAATAAGGAGAAAACCCTTGCATCAATACAAGTTATCGTTAGGAAAGCTTACATTTCTTTTGTCTTCTAACATTCCTCTTAATAGATCACCATTCTCATTTAAACTCCGATAATCATATCTTTATCATTCAACCACTGGTTTTAATGATTTAGGACTCTACTAAAAGTTCTCAAGATATTCAATCAAACCCCTAAACTTATTGTATCGAAATCAACCCAGATTTGGAAAATTGTGATAGAAAATCTAGGTTCTATTAGGTAAATTATCGTTCTTCCATATCTAGTCACTTTTAAATCAAATCAACATCACCACTGTCTCTAGTAGCCTAAAAACGTAAGAAGAGAGGGAAAACTGATAGTGATTTATAGTAAATGGAAATGGGTATATATTAATGTTTGGAGTTTTGATTCTCACAAATCAGGAGGAGTTTCTACGCGAAATCAACATCATTGGATTCCTGGAGATAAGATCGCCATTCCTAGTTGGGTGTGAAGTTCACCACTGCCATAATGCCGATGTGTGGGTGGTGAATTTTTTTGATCAATTTAAATGGCTTAAGTTAGGTGGATTATGAGTTGGATTTATTACAGCGTCAAGTAGGATATAGAGTTGCTCAAAATAAGCTACTACTTGGGTAGTGATCTTATACTTTAGGCGTTGTGATATTGATTGAGGCTTTAGATCCCAATAATTCCTTTCCTTTTCTATCCAAAGATCAACCAGGAGCGGTATCTTCTACTTTGAGACACCATATTAAGTGCAGAGGGGCACATTCTACTTATGAGTTAATATTTATGGTCATGAGTCTACATTAGAAATTCATTCTCATCAAAATCATTATCATCATCATATGCATATGGTATATTCATCCATCTAGTTTGGCATATATACTTGAGGTGATGTGTGCTGATGTGGAGGATAGTTATGGGATGAGCTACTTGGTGAGTGTCACCAGACTATACACACAGTGAGTTAGTCAATCGGATATGGTATTGGTTTGTGTCTTGGTTATTGATTGAGTTATGATATAGTTAGGACAATTCAGGTGAGTTACTCTCAAATGCCAACCGATATATGATATTATGTCATAGTTGTACCAATTAGGTTAAGTTACTCTCGGATAGTAGCTACACGGTAGTGAGCTTGTGACTATTCTATTGAGTAACTCTCGGATGACAACTCACTATCTCTAAACTAAGTGATTCATGAGGAACAAGAAAGCCCCTTACGGCTAGAGCCTATGAGTATGGGGCATGTCATAAAGTCCTGTCTCACTTCTCCAATACTACTTATAATTTATGATGTTTTGTAACTAGATGTAGGTATGAGATACGCATACATGCTTGTTTATGCAAAATCATTATATTGTATGTATATAGATAGATATATATATATATATATATATATGTATATAATCCTTATATTTGTATCTGTGAATGGAACATACCATATATATATATATCTTCTAAAATCCTTAGGTGCATAACATAAACATACTATTAATTTACTTAGTAAGGTCTGACTCCCCTCAACTCTTTCTCAGGATCCTTTTGTTCAGTCTAGTGTTAAGATACTCCACTAGTTGTCTTCTTCCCGGTGATTTGATATATGTTTTGGTCTTTTGGTGACTTTTGACTTTAGAGCCGCAATAGTTTGGTATTTGCAGGACTCTCTTACATTTTACTCACTACTTTTATGTTGTAATATAATTGTGGATTGGTTTGTTCTAAATGTAAGTTGATCATTTCAAACAATTATCTATGGTTTGGATATTGAGCTTTGATAGTATTTTAGGCTTGTTAAAGGGTTAGTAAATCTTGGACTTACTATTCCTTTAAGGTCGATCATGGTCCAAGAATAAGGTTGATCATGGTCTAAGGATAAGGTCGTGACAATAATACCCATGTATCTCTTTAAGCCATTTGTAAACATAAGATGCAGTACTCATGGTGGCAAGGAAGAAACCTTATGTACTCTCCTTATTTATACTCAGCAAGGAAAATATAGCACCTATACGTTACATTTCAACCATTTGAATACATCCTCCTTTTAAATAAGGATTTAATCATAAAAACACTATAATCATAACTTTTTCGTTTAAAATACTATTGGTTTTGTTAGGAAAAGACTTATTTGAAAAGGATGCTTACTGTTCAATATTATTTCCACCATCTGCTTTGTTTGCCTTTTTGGGTCTTAAGAGGGAAAGAGTCAACCAATGACTTAGGAGCTAGAAGTGACTCATAGATAAGGAAAGAAACCTATTCTGCCGATGAATTTCATCAAGAACCTGAAGATTTTATTAAAAAAGAATTTAAACAAGAAAATTTGTGGGCCTAACATGCACTGTTAACTTCAACCAAAGGCAAAAGGCTAACATATTGATAATGGAAAGCTACCATAAAAAGAGCTTCAACAACCATCACTATCCTTGATGTACTAGCACGGGTACTAGACTCTTCAATTGTCAAGAATGATTCACAAAAGCACATACCATTAGGGTGGAATCCAATTGGACAGGAAGTAATTCACTGACCACCATTATCAAGAGCATTATGTGTAAAAGTTATGTAGCAAGGACTTATATGAACGCTAAAGGGAAATGGAGATATTCTTAGAACTTTGTTATATTTTATTACCATTTGAAAACAATTGTTATTCCAAAATATTAAAGCAATATGTTCTTATTCAAAACAAAGACTGAAATATGTCTATGAACTTGCAATCAAAAAATAGTTGAGGATTGTTGGAAATGGATTAATACAATATATACTGAATGCCATACTGCCCTTTCACAACCGCACTTTTCACAAGCCATCCATACTAATGATTACAATAAAAAAACATTAAAAAATAGTACACAAACCCCAAGCTCCACCTTGTACAATGCAAGTTGGCTATGATGATGAAAGATATAATTTATAAATGGTGCTCAAAATCACCTCAAACCTACGATGTTCTCTCTGTTCATTGAAGTTATGAATTCTACTGTCTAATTATCTAGGATCATTGCCTATCCTATGATCATATAGTGTCATTGGTATTGTCTGTTGAGACAATGGCTAGTGAATCACCAAACCTTCTTGAATTTATGGTGAATGCATCCCAAAAAAGTCTTCGATTGTTTCTTCTAGCTTCACGACTATTTGCATCGCCATTACAACTAGAGAAGATATTGGAAGATACACTCATCAAATCTACCTAAAGTGTACTTCCATCTACAGCCTCCAGGTCCCCATTGGATACCATATATCCTAAACCTAAAAATGATGCTTTATGTATGGTTTCATTTCCGAGAGAGTGTAAACTGATTGAAGCATCAAATTTACGAGAAATAATAACCGAATCAAGATTCAAATACACCACTTCTCCCACATGATTTTCATTAAGCACAACATCATCATATGAACCTCCGATTGCTTCAGAAGACAAACTATTTGGATGCACAATCTCAAGATGAATTTGAGGAACAACTTCAATCTCTGGATTTTCATTGCCATTGACTACACCATTGTTAGAAGAAATATTTACATGGATAGGACTTGAAGAAGATTGTTCCTTCAATGAAGTACTAGCTTCAGTTATACTTCTATTCCTACAAGATCCATCATGGCTGTGATCTTGGCTGACCTGGTATGGAGAAATTACCTCCCTACTTTTGGAAAAGCTTTCCCCTTGGTTACTTTTTGAACATATCTAGTGAAAATTATTTCGTCAGCCATAATGCTACATCGAGAAAAAAATCTTGTTTCATCACTCTAGGTGATGTAACTTGTTCCTTCTTCAGAAATAATAGAAGATTCCACTGCAGAGTAAATGACTTCATTTACAACATAATCATATTGTTTTGTTGGATTCAAAAGAGTTTCGTCTGGATATTATTCATGTTTGTTAGTTTTAGCTATACTGTAAGTATACAGATCATAACTTATAGTATAACTGATATCGATCCCATGAGAATTGATTCTAGCCATTTAACAATCTGAATTGAACTTTGTTTAAGGTAAACAAAAAGTATAGAAACTGAAAAATTAAACCAAACTAGCAAAACTTGAATGAATGTAATTGCAAAAGAGAGCAAAACATAGAAGATACTCAATAGTGGAGACTTAGGGGTTGTTCTATCCTTATTTATCTTCCTTTTACCCTATTGATATATTTGTATTTTATCCTAGATGTCCAATAGTTGATTACCCTCTCTCGAGATCTAACCAGTTAATCCCAATTCAACTATCTAAAGTTGAATTGTAACCTCTCGGTTCATAATACTACTCTTAAAGAATGCAATTAGATTTGAAGCAATCCTAAGGATAATCAATAAATAATTACGATCTCTCTTCAATCACTTATTAATCAGTTAATTGCAGGTCCGTTAAGCTACCAACTTTTGTTGCTCACCCTAAATCAAATAAATCAAAACAATCTCTCGATTTGAAGTAATTATAAACTTATCAATTAATATAAACAATTATGCATTAAAAAAATATAGCAAAAGTTGGATAAACAATTCAAAAACAATCCTTAAAATAGATTTAGCAATTCATAATCATGATCAAATAAGGATTATTTAGATTGAACATCAAAGGGAAAGCAAAAGAAAGATGAGCTAGTGAAAATGATGAAGCCCCCTTTTAATGAAAATTCGGACAACCCTTGTTGAATCTTGCTTGTCTTCCTTCCTCTTGAGTTTTCACACGTTTTTTTCTCTTCCAAAACCCTCTCTTTTTGTTTTGGATGTGTCCTACGGTCATAAGTGTGGTTGCTAGGGTTCCTCACATTTTCTTATGTGCAAAAATTATAAAACATGTCTTACACACTTTTTGTCACGTTATCCTGCCATATCAGATTTTTCAACTTTGATCTTTACTCGATATTTTTGCTATATCTTCATCTACCGACCTTAAGATGTCATGAAATTTGATATGTAGGCTCCTTAAATGTTGGTATAGCACTATGTAAAATTTCATAGCAATATAATCTCTTTAGGGACACCTAATCCATCACTAAATTTACAGTACGAAAACTTGTGCTCATTTAGGTTTTATTCATTACCTGAACATCTAAACATCAAAGTGCATCAACCTATTCCTTAAACAAGTTCATATTTTCCCCTCAAACTCTAAATAATATAAAGAAACACTCAAACACCTAAAAGATAATGAAAAGGATGCAAAAGTCCTTACTTTCTCAAGTTAAAACACACAAACAACACTTAAAAACAACCTAGAAACATATTCTAAAACACATTTATCAACTTCCACACACTTAAACATTTGCTTGTCCTCAAGTAAATTAAACACAAACATTACATTCCATCAGTTCGTTTTAAAAAAGATCAAATGCATGCAATTTTTCAAACTTTGGCAACTCAAATACCAAGTTACTACACATATTGCAATTTTTTCATCAATATACATAAATAAGCTTAACTTATAATACTATTGATCAAAGGAAAGCATAAAACCAAGATAGATTTTTCTTACAATGTTCACTCATTTCACTCAAGTGTTTATTGGTTGGTGTTTCGTTTAAGACTCCCTATAGGAGACCGTACTACCATAGGCTTGCAAATTCACCAATTTTCTTCAACATAAATTACATGCTATCATAGATCAAAAGGACTTTTATTCATGGTTGTAATGTGGCTTGGGTTAAGGTGAATCAAAAAGGTTGAAAGGATTCTCACAAATTTTCATAAAGCACTAAATATAAAGGGATAATCAAATATAACTTCTGAGATTTGTATGTGAATACAACTAAATACTCATTACTAATTATTGGTACTATATTTAATTCTTTTCTTATTTTTTATTTTTTAATAATAGGGAATAATAGTAGCAACTACAAACAGTGCAAAACATGAGTAGAAGTACCTCTTGAATCATCTCAGAATCAAATGTAAATGAAAAGTATCAAACTAATACTCACTTAGCACTTCATTAGACTTCTGATGATGCAAGACACGCCGGTTTGAAATTTGCAAGATACCAAGCTGAAATTGTTAACTCTGGAGTACAATGGCACCCTGCCTCCTCTATAATGGCACATTCTCATGGTGCCATTATAGCCCTACTTCTGCATTCAACAACGGCCCCTTGTTCTTCATAATGATTTAAATTTCTTACTGTACCGGCCGGTACACGCCGTATCGGCCGAAAAATGGTACGAAAT
>JAOXYD010063171.1:0-12892 GCA_028565735.1 Pinacopodium congolense | reverse complement strand
ACATAACAATAAAAATAAATTCAAACAAATTCATATTCATGAAAATAAAATAAAACATAATAAAATAAAAGCAAAAAATAAAATAACACTGAAATAAAAACAGAAAATAAAATAAATCTAAAACTAAAATAACATAAAAAATTGATGAACTTGAAACTTTAAATGTGTTTAGCTTGATGCTTGTTGGAGCTCCTCCTAAGATCTGTCCGCTGTGTGCCTCCTATTTTCTTCTCTTCTTCTTTTTTTCTCCTGCCGCTCCCTTCTGTCCGAAATCTTCTTCCTGCGTTTTTTTCTTCTCTCTTTTCTTTTATCTCCGCCTGTTCTGTCCCCAAATTAAAATTGCTGCTGTCCGATTCTGTCTAGGTTTTTCAGCTGTTTTGGGTCTGTTCCCTGGTCTTGGAGCCTTGCTGGCTGCAGGGGGCCTAGAGTCTGCTACTGTTGGACTGCTTTTGGTGGAGGCCTAGAGAAGGAGAGGATAGGCGGGCTGCTGCAGTTGGATCTGCTGCAGTTGGATCTGCTGCTGAAGGAGGCAGAGCTGGGCCAGGGAAGGACATGGCCCAGGTGGAAGTTTGCTAGAGGGAAGACAGGCTGCAGGGCTGGGGAGATGCGGTCCTGGCGAGCTTCGGGCTGAGAGCTGGCGAGTTTGGACGGCTGGGAGAGCGCGGCCCAGGTGCGGCCCAGACACGCTGCGGGGCGAGCTTCAGACGTGATGGGCTGGAGCAGGTCGCGCTAACGGAGCGGGGCTGGCGGGCGTCAGGCGCTGGGGTGGGTCGCACGGACTGCGGACTTGGGGCAGGGACGTGGGCCGTGGGTCTCGGGCTGATGGGCTGGCGGGCGGGCCGCAGGAGGGAGCTGGGGGCTGGACTACTGCAAGACGAGCTCAGGCGCTGGGCTTGGGCAGGAGGACTGATTTTCTGGTTTTTTCTGCTGTTTTTTTTCTTTTTCTATTCTTCTTTTTTTCTAACTTTTTTTAATTTTTAAATTTAAATTACCTACACAATAAATAAATACAACAATAAAAATTAATTCTAACCCAACATTAATAATTAAATAATAATAAAAAACACAAAACACAAATAAAAACACTTAAATAAACAAAAATTACTCCAAATTAATACTAAATACAAACAAAACAATAATTAACATTATACTAAACAAAAACACACAAAACAAATATTAAAACACAATAAAAAATAACCTAATATGTAATAAACACATGCAAAACACTTAGAAAAACACATATAAAAACACAATTATCAGACCTAAAATTGTATTCAAAACTTCTAATCCAATACAACTATATACATGTATAAACATAAAATAAATCTGGGTATTAAACAATAAATTAAAGAAGAAACTATTAATCTTAAGGTTCATCCCATCTTGATACTATATGAATTTATTTTGGTTAAATAAATAAATACAACAACAATAACAAAAGACAAAGGAATAGAAAAAATTATTCCTATAATGTCTTAATCCTTGAATCCTCATTGAAATTTCATGAAAAATCTCTTTGATTTATTAATCGTTGCTATTAGATTGAGTTCTCCTCTTTAATTAGCTCTCTTGAACTTATGGTGGTAGCTAAAGCACTTTAAAAAGTCAAAAGTCCTCGAAAAAAACTAAAAGCATCATTTAAATAGGAGTTGGAACTCGACCCTCACACAATTAGAGTCACGCAGTGGGAGTTTGGTAAGTCGTCGTAAACTCATAAATAATAAATTTACCTAACCTACCTAACTATGTAGCTAGGGTGAGCTAAGGTCAATCCTACAGGGAGCTAGTAGTGCTTAGGAGCTATTTCTAATGTTGCACAAAAAGGAAAGAAAATAAAAATAGCCCCTGTAATTAAACGACATTAAAACTAAATACTAAATATAATTAATGAAATAGAATTAAACAAACAAACAACTAATAACAAATATGAAAAGATGAGTGGAAGATAAATCCTGAATTCTAGACTTATAATTGATCTTTGAAATAGGTAAGTTGTGATTGATGTAAGATGCTAGCCTATAGGTTCGAACAAGATCTCGAACCATCGGTTCCACTAACTTTAGATAGATCCTATACGATAGAAAACCTCTCCTAACTACGAGGTAACCTAGAATAAGCTCTCTAGATTTAACGATGAAGCAGCTTTAACACACTAGGGAAAAACTAACCTAAGCCATAGTCACACAAGCTCAAACTATGTAACTTAGGGAATTTGCATCCTAAACTAGTGAGTTAAATATCTTAACAAATTTGACTAGCCTATTGCCACTTTTAGAAATTGCCAAGGACAATTACGTATTACATGGCTCAATCCTAGCAATTGAACTAGGAATTACACCTAGGGTAGCTAATCCTAAGCATTAATCCCTAATTCATGACATTTATGCAGAATCCCAATTCAATCGTGACCTAAATTACAAAGCCCATTTAATTCTTAGTCAATTCTCTCAATTATTCATCCAAAATTATGTCATTAACTTCCAACCTAAACACATACTAGCTAAACATTACTAAAATAATTAAAATAGAAAATAAATAAACTAATAACATAATAAAATAACCAAAATAAAGGGATGGAAAATTAAATAAAGCTCAAGAAAATAATAAACAAAAAGCTGAAAAATTAAAAACATCAAAGGAAAAACATAATTTAATATATAATCTAACACAAATTCAATCTAGTTAGCAACTAATCACACCCAAATTTACAAAGCCCAATCAAATTAACCTAATGTAGAAAATTCAACACATCTAAAATAGTTTGAAAACTGAAATTAAACAAATTACATCCTAAAAACATACATATATTCAATTATAAAGCAAAACTCGCACAAAAACATTAAATATAAACCAAAAATCCATAACATAAACCATTAATTCATAAAAATAAAACCTAAGCAGACCTAAAAAAGCAATTAATCAAGCTTTAATACCTAAATTGAAAGCTGAAAAGTACAAAAACACATATCTATTGCTATATATATATATATGAAATGTACATTATCCAAGGTTTTCAAGCTTCAAATTCACTAAAAACTAGAATAGGAAACTACAAGAAAAGAAATCAAACTAGAAGCTAATTCCAACCAAAAACACAAAGAAAACAAAGAAAATGAGTATGAACAAGAAGGTTAGCCTAGAAAGATGTAAGGGCTCCCTCTCTCATGATTTTTAGACCCCTTATTTATGTCTTTTAGGGCTTTTAGGATTTTGAAGATGTTGTGGTAGAAATTTGGTAAAAATTTTCCCTAAGAATTATGAAAACGAAATCATTTTACAATTTTCGTTTTTACCATAGAATTTGACAGTTTCTGCCCCTTTCCCCTTTTATGCTCTAACTCCTTCTATACATGTCTAATTGCTATGAAATTTGGTATTTAGGCTTCTCACATAATTATATTTCACCCCATAAAATTTGAGAGTAATTTCCATGAAATATATACACCTCTTCTAGTTCCAATTGTGCTCAAATGTTTGCTTAAAACTTGGCCCTTTCAACTTGTATTTGTACCTTAAGGTAAAATCTGCATGTAAATGCAAAAAAGGAACACAAATTTTTGCATGTAAATGCAGAAAGAAACACAAATTAAGCATTTAAACAATAAAATAGGGATGAAATTAAATCGACACGCATATATAAATACTATAAAATATATCCCTATTAGAGTTGGAGTGGCATTAGGGATGGGCAAGGACATGACCATGACCCTACCTATGGAACTCACTACCTTCTTTACTCTTCTTGCTTTGTTTTCTTGAAAAAATCATAGCCTAGGTTATAGCCATGGCTTAGGTCATGAAGCTTACTAGAAATCCATCATTCTTCCACGTTTTGATCCCATTAACGTCCAACTATTTCCATGATTAAATATATCATCCAGTATCAATAAAAACAACCATTTTTATATAATTCTATGAGAGCTATATCAAATTAAAAGATTAATATAATTAGGAATGGAAATAATATGGATTAATCTTGATTCATAAACATCAAAATCATGCCTTAAAGATGTATAACACGTACTATCAATAAGTCAAGTGGAATAAGTCATATGTCATATGTAAATTTAAATTCAAAAGTTTAAATTATGTATTGTCTTGAGTTTAGGCTTGATGAATCTAAGTTAGTTTTATTTTAAACAGTGTAAAATGTCTTTAAATGATTGAAAATTTCAATTTTTTTTATGTGCAATAATTAATAAAATTTTTTCTAACAAACCATAAATAAGTAACTTTGTTAAATTCTAACTTGCTTTTCAAGCTTTTTCTTTCTTTCTTTTTCAACATTTAGTACAAAAGCCAAGTTCTTTTATGCATGACATTATCCAACTTAGTTTTAGTGAGCAAACTTGACTTAATATCGTACCTGGATTCAAGTTACAACAATCAAATCATAGGGAATCAAGATCTATTTGTGTCCCTAGAGCCATGTGAAAAATCCCATATAAAACTTGGGTGAGAATAAGAAGGTAAAAATGACAACTATTAATATAGTTTTAGTCTCTATTAATGGAATGAAGAGATAGATTTTAAAGGTAATGCATATACCTAAACTCGAAATAAATAGCTTAGTTTGAAGAAACTAATTAAGAAAGGAGTATTTGCTACTTTGATAATAAAGAATGCTCAATTTAAAATAAGGAAATTAGGAAATTAACTTTGAAAGTAAAGATGACATCTAATAAAATATTTCCAATATGTTTTTCTACTTAAATTAGTGATTCACATGGCATAAGATGTTTAGACACTTTCATTTTACTAGAATAAGAGAACTTTTGAGGAAGAAATCGGTGACAAGACTTGAAGCACTAAAGGAGTTTGGAAAATTTTGTTATTCTTATGTCTATAAAAGGAGAGAAATTTCTTTAGGAAATATTAATGATAGGTTCATAGTTTATGGTATCTTCCAATGTAATTTCATACAAACTTGCACTGAAATGATTTTAAAATGTTTGATTATCTCTGGATGGACATGTTTACTTTACATATTAAAGGTTGAAAGATGAGAAAATAAGGAAAATGCAACTAAAATCTTAGAAAATAGGAACTAATGGTTGTTAAAGCCACCCACCATTTAATTATGAAGAATCACGATTGAAGTCCTCCTTGGGAGCTAAATGGCGGGACTTCAAAGGCATCGTTTAAGTTAATTACAAGTGCCATTTAGGTACCTTTCACGAAATTTTCAGCTGGATCTCCTTTCCTATTGGCTATAACTTGTTTCAGTTACCTCTAACTTATAGCAAGCATATATATTGAGCTCAAGAGGTCATTTTCGTGCAACTAGAAAAAAAAGGCCTTGAAAATTAGATCTTAGCTTAGATTTTTTCCTTCTTCTTTCTTTAGGTTAGTTTTCTATTTTTTTTTTCACTTTCTCGAATTGTAATTGGATGTTTTGGGTTGTTTTTAAGGATTCCAGGGGTTTTTACATGTTATTAAAGACTATATTTTAGTTTAGAGCTTCATTTAATTCAATCTAAACACTTAAATCACTTGTTTTTCACTTTTTAGTTACATATATGCAAGATCATGTTGCTTAATATCTATAATTACTATTCTTTGATATATATGTTGCTTTAATTTTATTTTTGACTAAGGAAAGGTTACTAAATGCCTTTATTGAGTTTTTATTACATGTTGGAAAATAATCTTTGCTTATTTTAAATGCTTAAAGTTTGTCTTATCTTGGCCACTTAAGATAAAGTTGATAAATAATTAAGGATCTGATTGTTGTCTACTTTAATCATTGGAAAAATCAATAAATAGTGTGATTTAAATCAATGAATGACCAATCATTGATTTATCATTAGGGTGTTAATATAGAAATAAGATATTCTTAGCTTAAACTTGTTGAATTTTGAACCTACTGCCTAAAATTGATGAATAACCAATCTTCAGTTTAGATTAAGTAGAGATAAGGAATTGTCTTACCCATACCATTATCTTAATTCAATGAGATAACCTAGATTAGACATTCCAACATAGAAATAATTAATTGAAGTATTGAAAGCTTGAACCTTTGACAATTATCCAATTTGGTAATCCTTAAGGCATTCTAAACTCCTTTACAATGATTGGAAATCTTTAGGTTTAATTAGTAGTTCTAACCTTCATTAATTTGCAATCTTGAGTTCTCTGGATAATTGTAATACAAGTGACCTAGTACTTTTAATATTTTTTCCGTGTCTTCAACATTCGAAATCTTAAAAATACTCCACTTTATTATTTGTTAATCGGCATACTTGTCGTAATAGTTAGTTTTGAAGTGTCTTAAGAACGTGTGTTCTCAATTATTTAATTTCTTAATTAATTTTGGTAATTTAAACTAAACAATCTAATAATATGTTTTTGGTGCTATTATATTTTGTAAATATTGCTTATATTTTTTATAATGTGTTTACTTTGCTTTCTTATCTGTTTACTTAGCCTTTTCTTTCTTGTTTGTTTCGTTAGTTTGTATTTTGTTTTCATTGACTTGATTCCAAGCTTGTGCATATCTTTCATAAATATGGAGCTAGGATCAAGTGGAATTTAGAACTGGAACATCAAGAGCACTTAATTGTCCAACCTCATAAAGCACATAGAGAACCAACCATGCTAAAATTAACAATGTGAAATAGAGAATGATTTTCAATTTCCTAATGGGATCATTTCTAGGATTATGTATTAACAATTTAATGGCTCATCCTTAGAAAATCCAAATGATCATTTAAAAATTTCAATATTTGCAATTTCTTTAAAAGCTATGGAATTTCAAATGATGCACTTAAACTTAAATATTTCCTTTTTCTCTAAAAGATAGAGCTCGCACTTAGTTAAATACTTTTCCACTTGGTTTCATCACTACTTGGGAGAATCTTGTCAATCAATTCTTATCTAAATTCTTTCCCCCAGCCAAGATCTCCAAGTTGCGAATTTTGGTTTCATCATTTGTGCAATATAAGAGTGAGAGTTTATATAAGTCTTAGGAGTGATTTAAAGAGCTACTTGCTAAGTGTCCTATGCATAATTTTAGTATTCGTTAGCAAGTGCATATATTTTACCTCGGACTCATACCATCTACTCGTAACATGATTGATGCTATTGCTGGAGGTACCCTAATGAGAAAAACCCCAAGTGAAGCATATAGTTTGATTAAGGATATGGAAACCAATAGCTTGTAATACAATTTAGAGCCTTATAATAGGAAACCATTTAGAGTTCATGCAACTAATGAGACCTTAGCTTTACAAGATTAAATGGTAGACCTTAGTAAGTAATTTGAAGGCTTACAAGCTTGTTGTATTGCATTTAAGGGTCCCATAGCATGTGATTATTAAGGTAGCACTATTCATTGTTCTATTGATTGTCAAATAAGTAACTCTTATACCCCTGATCCTATTTAAGACCATTATCCCTCTATTAGGTATAAATTTGACCCTTACAACCCTTTTTGAAAGATATCCAATTTTTCCATGCAACCATCATCAAAACTACTAATAACCATATTGAAATTCCCAGACAAATTCACCTTCTGATCCACCTCGAATAGGAAAGTCCAAGTTCGAGGATACAGTGATGAAATATATTCAAAGAAATGATTCTAGAATGCAAACTCATGAGAATTCTATTAAGAATTTAGGGACTCAAGTTGGTCAGATTGCACAAATCTTAGAGGAGGAGTTACCCAAACCATTACTAGCATGCCTGAAACTACCCTTAGAGAGCATATTAAGGTCATCACTGTATAAAATGGTGAAGAAATGGAGGATGTGGTTAAATAAAAGAGTGAAAAGGAAGTGTTGGAAAGTAGAAAAGAAGAAAAGGAATTTAAGAGTAGTGAAGATGGACCTAGGATATTTCTAATCTAAATGTCTAACCATATAAACCTAGGATTCCATACCCACCGATGTTAGATGCTTGATCAAGAGATCTTTAGAGATTATTAAAAATTTATGTGTACCATTTTCTAATTTATCTAAACTATTAAGCATTTAGCTAGAGACCACCATATCGTAGAAGAGTTAGAAACTTCCTGTCAAAATTGGAAGGAAATGTTATTGAATACCATCAAACTAATTGATCCAATTGAACTACATGAAAATGTTGCATCAGAGCACGATGGGTTAGGATCTTTTGATATTGATAGTGATAATGAAAATATTCCAATAACTTCTAAGCAATATGTAGTGAATTTTATGGAAATTAAGGAGAATGATGAAATTAAGAGGTATGATGAAGTTTTACAAAGTCACAAAAATTTTTCTAGATTCATGTTTAATGATTAAATGGATGATGAAAATGTTGATTTCATTGGTGTAAAGGATGATCCTAAGGTGGATTACCATGTTGTTAAGGTTCTTGATTTTGAAATTCATAATGAGATTGTCAAAGAAATTGTAGAATCTAAGGAAGTTTTTGAGGTTATTGATTTTATTAGTGTTCAAGCTTTTGATTATAGGAAAAATATCGTACTTCAAGACTTTTTACCATGGTACTTTAAAAGTCATGAGTGGTGTTCCATAAAAGTTAAGGATTAAAATCAAAATTTTAAAAGTCAATTAAATGCCTTAGGAACACTTCAGAAGTTGGCCTATTCTTATTCTAAGGATGATGATAGAAAAACATTAGATTATAGACCTAGGAAGAGGCTGAAGATTCTCCAAACTTAAGGTCTAACTAAAAGACCTTAAATATGTGCTTGTTGGGAGACAACCCAATAGTAAAAGTAGGATTTAGTGTGCTTTAGTGTGTTCTCTTTAGTTTGTATGATTTTATTTTGTTTCTGTTTTGTGTTCAATGACATTTTTTTATTATATTTGCTTTAATGGAGGATGGTTGTCTATCTTGTTTTTGGTGCTTTGATGCTCTTTCTATGGCTTTTCAAGTGTTGTAATCAATGAGAACATTTTCAATGTACACCCCCAAAGGATCTTTAATGGATTGTAAAGTAATATTATCACTTTCTATTTCCTTTTTTCCCATTATTGTTCTCTATTGTTGTTTTACGAACGTTGGGGAAAATGTTCATTGTAAGTGTGGTGGAGTGATATTATGTTAGCACAACACACTTGCTTTTCTTATCCTATAGTATTTCATTTTATCATCTTTTTTTTAGTTAATTTATAATTTGAAATTTTTTCAATTTTAATGCATATCATTGAAATTTTTCCTTTTGATTTTGGTTATTTTTATCATTTAAGATTATACATTTTTAATTAATTATGTTAATTAATAAATTGATTTCGATTGTTTCATATTTTTCATAATGGATACTTGACGAGTATTATGATTTTCCTTGTATAAATGCAATTTTCAAAGTGATTTGTGTTTTCTTTTTAAACATATTTATCATCTTGTTTAATTCAAAATCAAAACCATGCAAAAATAAATAAAAAAGAAAAAGAAATGTGAAAAAGTGAGCAAGTTTTATTCACTCTTTTGACTTCAAACCAAATGATTGAAGTTAAATAGTGGTACTAGTAGCTGGTTGATGAGAGGTGACTCAACTGAGTAATTGGGGATGTTCATGAAAAAATGTTGATCCATTTATTCATTAATCACAAGTATAAACATAAATGTGAGCTTGACTCAGTTAAGAAGTCACTCAATCATTTTACGTGAAGATTTGCTTTAAAGATGCTTCATTTTGCTTTATATATATTCATTTTATGAATGGAAATGAATTTTGCAATTTAGGTTGAAGTTTGAAAAACATATGACGTTATTTTAAGTTGTTTGTTAATTACCATGATTAATTAATCATATAACATCTTAATGATTTGTTTGATGTATGAATGATTAAGGAAAATTTTTCAATGATGGTTTTGATGAATTGTCCATTTTTCCTACAAATATGTCTTGTTTTGAAATTAATGATACATTGATTTGCTTGAGGACAAGTAATATAAGTGTGAGAGAGTTGTTAGGTGCATAATTCATAGTATTTCCTGTGTAATTTTGGTGAACGTTTGCCCCAAAATTTATGTTAAAATGTTTGATTTATCTTTAGACATGTCTACTTTGCAGATTGAAGGTTGAAAGATGAGAAAATATGGAAAAGACTGTTGAAATATTAGAAAATAAGAGCTAAACAATGA
The DNA here is from genome assembly GCA_028565735.1 of Pinacopodium congolense. Taxonomy (NCBI): domain Eukaryota; kingdom Viridiplantae; phylum Streptophyta; class Magnoliopsida; order Malpighiales; family Erythroxylaceae; genus Pinacopodium; species Pinacopodium congolense. The sequence goes on along the minus strand of JAOXYD010063171.1, from coordinate 2,813 downwards.
TTTAAAGGCAACTACTATTTAAGTACAAAGAACTGTTGTTGAAGTCCTTTTGGGGAGCTAAATGGTGGGACTTCAACAGAGATATTAACGTCAAAATCAAGTGTTGTTTAGGTAACTATCATGAAATTTCTAGTTGGATCTCCTTTCTTATTGACTACAACCAACTTCATTTCCTTCAACTTGCAGGAGATGTATTTATTGAGCTATTGTGATCATTTTTTGTACAAGTAGAAACAAGTTGAGGCTACCAAAATCAAATCTTATCTTAGATTTTTGCTTTCTCTTTCTCTTGGTTAGGTTTTTATTTCTATTTTCATTTTCTAGCCGTGTATTTGGTTGTTTCAAATTATTTTTAAGGATTCTAGGGATTTGTACATGTTATTAAATATTGTATTTCAGTTTGGGTCTTCATTTTGTTCAATCTAAACACTTAAATAACTTGTTTCTCACTTTTTATTTACATATATGCAAGAACATGTTGCTTAATATCAATAATTACTGTTATTTGATATATATTATGTTTTAATTTGAATTTTGAATAAGAAAAGTTTACTAGATGCCTTTATTGAGTTCCTATTACATGTTGGATGATAATCTTTGTTTATTTTGAATTCTTAAAGCTTATCTTATCTTGGCCACTTAAGATAAATTTGATAGATGATTAAGGATCTGATTGTTGTCTACTTTAATCATTGGAAACATCAATAAAAAACATGATTTAAATCAATGATTGACCAAACTCTATTTTATTATAAGGGTGTAATCTAGAAATAAGATATTTTTAGGTTAAACTTCTTGAACTTTAAGACTATTGCTTAAAATTAATTAATTAACAAACTTCAATTTAGTTTAATTAAGGATAAGGCATTTTCTTAACCATATCATTGTCTTGATTTAGTGAAGATATCCTAGATTAGGCATTCCAACCTCGAAATAACTGAATTGAAGTATTGAAAGTCCGAACCTTAGCTAATTATGCAATTTGGTAATCTTTAAGGCATTTTGAATTCCTTTACATTGATTAGAAATATTTATGTTTAATTTGTAGTTCTAACCTTCATTATTGAACTTAGAGAGGTTCCAACTTATATTGATGATGAAATTTTTTTATTACTAATGTTGTGCTTTAAGTGTGTTGAAAGATAGGTATGAACGTAGTTTAAGTATGATCGCTTAAAGAGTCTTGAAGTGAAATTGGAATTTTATTAAGACTCTAATCCTTAAAAAAGAAAATTAGTTTGATATTGCTTAAATTTGTTTTGGTGATTTAAGAGTTTTATACATGCTCATTCATGCAAACATAACTTTGAAAATATAGGTGTATAATTAAGAGGATTTATGTGTTTGATATGGTTGTATGGAAAAAATCCTTTTCATGTGTGATTTAATAAGAATAGATGAATGGATTAAGGTTAGCTAATTAGTATGAATTGGAAAATTCTAAACTTATGATAACTTAAGTAGTTTTAAGTATACAATATTTTAGGTTTGTTTAAAGCTTATTGGACTTTTGTTTAAAGATTAGTTTTGGATTTACGCTTAAAGACTTTTAGGGCTAAAGTGTTTGGTATTGTTAATCTGCTTAGATCAATCGACTAATTGACAAAGAATGGTCGACTAAATCCTAGAAATTAGATAAACTATTGACTGAATCTTATTTATAGGTTGATCGAATGTTGTGAAAATAGAGCGTAAATTTAGGATACCTCAGATTACAAAATGGTAAAAGCATTAAACTATTATAACTTTTTTGTATCCGTTGGGCAACGACTAATTGATGTTTTATAAATAAAATGCTTTATTCATGTTTTAGGAATGAGGCATTAGACGAAGCATTAAGATGTTATTTATTAAGAAACATATTAGAGTTATCCTTGAAGTGTTCTTGAGTTTAATATAGCAAAAGTCTTGTGCTCTTTGTATGGGGTAATTTTGTGTGAGGCATCTTTGGCTTTATTATTATGCATTCATTTTTGTGCTTGTGGCCTAGAGCTTGCTCTCCAAATCTATCTGAATCCTCCTTGGCTACTGCCCCCTTTGTGTTTTTCACCTCCCTCTTCTCCTGTTTTCATTCTTCTCTCCACTGCCTCTCTTTTTTCTGATTTTTTGTCCGAAATTACTGCTATCTTCTTTTATTAAATCTATTTTAGGGTTGCCACTTGGTGGACTGGGGTTGGAGGAGAGGAGCGTGTGGGCTTCTTCTTGGGGGAAGAAGGTCTGGCTTGGTGTGCAACGCGAGCTACTGCTGCAATGCACAGGGTTGGATGCTCGGGCCGCGCAAGAGCTGGCGTTGTGTGTAGGAGAGCGGGCTGTGCAGTATGGACCGGGGTGTTTAGCCCAAGCGTAGGACAAGCGGGTCAGGTGTGTAGGGGCATAGGTGGCGCATTGGGTTGGAGTAGCGAGGGGGGCTCAGGCCTGGACTCGGCTAGAGGCAGGCTGTTTCGTTGCTTAGGTGACTCTAAAACTGTGGGTGATTTTGAAATGATTTTACTTTAAAAACCAACAGACTTTAAGGTAAGCGCACCTATCGAAAAAGTAATAGAGAGGAGTAATCTTTCAGATTCCGAGTGTGGAACCCATGAGGAAAAAGTTGCTTAACTATTAGGTTGATCGGGTCACAATTATTTAGGAAAAACCTAGAGAATTTGATTAAAAAATAGAAAATGACTTAAAATTGATTACTTTTGCTTAAACACTTCAAAATTGATTTTAAATTGCTTCTGAAAATTACCAAAAGTGTAAATTAGCTATGGATTAGATGATTGATGATTTAATTGAGTTTTAAAACAAGTTTAAAGTCTGATTAAAGTCCT
>JAOXYD010063160.1:0-12893 GCA_028565735.1 Pinacopodium congolense | reverse complement strand
GATCTGTACGCATATTTTTGTCCTCGTGGGATTGATATTTGAACTCCTTAATCCACTATATTACTTATATAATAGGTGCATTTGCCTATATATTGGTTTAAAATCAAATTATAAAATCGTGTTGAAATTTTATATCATATAAAACAACAACATGATGTGCTCTTGATAAAGAAGAAGGAGCCTTTAGAGTTGATGATGAGGGAGGAGTGCGATGCCATAATTGTTGAAAAACTACCACAAAAACTGAAGGACCTATAAAGTTTCTCAATCCCTTGTATAATTGGTAGTTTACGTTTGCATGATGCATTAGTCGACCTAGAGGCTAGAATAAATCTTATATTAGATAAATTGTTTGGTGAATTAGGTCTAGAGATTATAAAACCTACTAGGATCGGCATACAATTGTTAGATAGATCGGCATAGTAAAGGACATTATGGTGAAAGTGTGTAAGTTTATATTTCCTATTTATTTTGTAATCCTAGATGTAGAGAATGAGGATGAGATTCTTTTAATTTTGGGCTAGCCCTTTCTAGTCCCTTCTAAGGCACTACTTAATGTTTTGGAAAAGAAATTGGCCCTTAGAATTGAAGATGAATCAATTTCTTTTTCTAATTATGAAACTATCATGTCATCTTTGATGAGAAGCAACATCCTCCCTCTTTTGAAGATGTTATTAATGGAACTTTGAGTGCATTGCAAAGGATTTCAACGTATAAATCTCTAAAATTTGATTTGTTGATGTAGGCGAGCTTTGGGCACTATAAAGGAGAGGTTAGTCAAATCCTTACTGTTACAAAGCTATATGGGTGTAGTGTGAAAGATAAAGAAGATTAAAAGAGCTCCAAAGGAAAGGCCAAGAAGAATAACAAGGCTCGGAATAAGAAACTTGATAATGGATGGGCAAAAAGAGGTCATCGAACTTGAGAATTAAATAACCATTTATTAGGAAGCAACACAATGGTTATTTTATTGCATTTTATGCTTTCGTTTTCCTTCACCTTATTATTTAAAAAGTTTTTCGTATATGTTATATTCTTGTATGTCTGAATTATTTACATTTTTACGTGTTTTTAAGAATTTCTAATTTGAGTTATATCTCGTCCTTGGATTCTTAAGAAATCCAAAATTGATTAACGTTGCATGGATATTGAATTAAGGGTGGTTTGGAACCCAATTGAAAAAAAAAATCAAAAGAAAATCAACATGAAATCATGGCCTGGGTATAACTATGGCTTAGGGCATGGTTTCCAATCAAACGACCCAACTTGTGGGAAGGTTTGATAGGGCATCTTAATACAAAATCACCTGACACCCCTTCATCTCTTTTTCACTCTTCTTCACCCCTACTTTAATGGTCTCATCTCTTAAGACTCTCTTAACCTTAAATCAACCTTTCACCTCTAATTTTTGTGTATCGATCCACTAGCTGCACATTAAATTAACAAGGTATGGGCCTTATGTTCTCTTAAAACCTTGGAAGTTAGGTATGTTTCATGTTTACAGGGTTTCTACATGAATAAGTTATCCTTGCTTTGTTTATTACAATTTTTCGTCATCTTTAGGTTCCATTGTTGATCTAGAATGTTCTACTATATACATTAACCCTTATTGAACAATACCAATTTGCATATATGTTGATTTAAGTGGTTTTTTCATATGGGTATAGATGTATTATGAATTTTAGCATATCATTCATATTTAATTGTGTTTTTATGTTTTGTTGAACTCATTATGATATTTTAATGATTAAGGCACTTACCAAACCACCTGTTAATGATTAACCCCATATAAGTTATGATGTTGAATTAAACCCACACAAATATAAAGGTTTAGGATTTTAAACAAGTGAATGGAATATGCATTAGGCTTGAATGAGTCAAGGATGACATGCAATTTTTCAATTAAGTTTGATGTGTTATTTAATTCTTAAAAGAGCTTATATATTTGTATTGAGTTAGGCACATATTGCATTTACGCTTTCATTAATAATTATATGATTTCATTATTGTGATTTAAGTTGGAGGGTTGATACTTGCTAAGAGTTTATAAACCATATATTTGATACATATCATGACACATTACATGATATAGTATGTGAAGTTGATAGTTGCATTTTAAAATAGGTTTTCCTAACTGTTTAGTTTGTGATTATGATTAGGATAGAACTGATGTGTTTATGACATAGTTCATTGTTTTTTTTAATGTTATTATTATTTTTTATGTATTTTAGTGATGGTTTTGGGCATTATTTGATCCTCTTTCATGTGGGTACTTAGTATTTTTTTCATTTGTGGAATTGAACTAGGAACCACGAGAAGAGAAGAAGAATGAAAAATTGAAGCATAAATGTCCATAATCATGGGAATCCTTGACAAAATGGTGACATTGGATTAAATTTTTAGATTATTTTGAGGTGTCTTGGCATTATAAGGGCAAAAAACCCTACGTGTCATCAGGAAATCATAAAAAACTTTCCTTAAAAGACTAAAACCAAGTTTGGAGGCCTTTAAAGGAGAAAAATCAAGATCAACATCCACCTTTTGGGCAAGAAAGCTTCATCTGTAGAATTTCCAACATAGGAGGAAGAAGAGAAGTGTGGCAACTCATCTAGTTTTATTTCTTCTTCTCTTTCATTATTTTGTGTCTGGATATTATTCTAGTTGATAGATTGTTGAACATGATTTGTGGCTGAACTATATTGTAGGGATTGCTTTAAACTATTTTGATGAACTCTTTTCTTGATGTTTTAATGAATGGATGTTTATGATGATTGGTGTGCTTGAACCTTGCAAAATATTGAGAAATTAAGCTGGGTAATTTGTATTAGAATGTGAAATGAGAGTTAACACGTATTAAACTTGCAATTATTAGGTTAATTAATTGATCAAAGAGATCTTGATTACTTAACTGATTGCCTATAAGATTACTTTATAATTAGTTGAATTTTTAGGAACCAATTTTATAGATTGAGAGATTACAAGACTAAGCCTATCTAATTTAACTAGGGAAACTTAGTTAGACCTTGTGAGAGGGTATTTAAAACATTAGGACATCCTAGGCTAAGCATAATTAAATTAACAAGATAAGAGGGAAACAAAATAGGGATAAAGTGATTCCTAATTCTTAATCTCTAATTTAAAAGTTTTTGTTCATTGTTCTTTTAATTGTTAATTATCAATTCATCTTGTTTTAGTTTAATTTATGGTCTTTATGGTTTTAAATTGTACCTTAGGCAAAGTTTAACTTTAATAGAGTGGTGACTAAACCTAATCCTTATAGGATGATATCTATTTTTACTATAAGTTTACGATTTGTTTACTTGCAGTATTAACATATAACAAGTCATATTTGTTTAGCGATTAACAAGTTTTCGGCGCCATTACCGAGGATTGGAGTTTAAAATCTTATTTGGTTTATGTAACTTTGATTTAAGGGTTTTTAATACTTTTCCTTGTGTATTTATAGGCGCATGAATATAAGGAGTACAAGAAGGTCTGATAAGCTTGTTCAAGAAGAGTTTGATGATATCACTAAGTAAGAAAGAGAGATGAAAGAAGGTGAGCAATGAGGAGTTCAAAGGAAACTTATAGATTTCATAAGGCTCAGTTTTAATGCCATCCAACAAGGAATCATAAGGTTTCTTGTGCAAGCCAACAATTTTGAAATCAAGGCAGTTTTACTTAACATGCTGCAATTAAGTGTTCAGTTTTATTAGTTGTCAAAAATGAAGATCCCAATGCCATCTATCGAACTTCTTAGGGATTTGTGACACATTCTGGTACAATGGACTATCTTAAGATTTGGCCAAGATGCTGTTGTTTGATTTCACATTGAAAGATATATCCAAGGTATAGTTAAACTCTTTTAACCTAAAGCACATCACCAAATAGAAAAAACTCGCACACAAACATTTCTAGCTAAGTGTTTCCCATTAACTAAGAAAATAAAGACCATTAAGAAGATCATGAACTTCAAGCAAGGTTATGGGAGTCATTGTTTGAGGCTTGAGAGAGATTCAAGGAGCTATAAAGGAGCTATTGACATCATAATTTACCAAGGGAGATCATAGTGGAACCTTTCTAAAATAGGGTGAACTAAAGTATAAGAGGCAACATTAATGTTGCAACTAGAGGATCATTGATGAGAAAAATTATTGAAGCAGCTCATGATCTCTTGGAAGAAATGGCAAACAGTAGTTGCCCTTGGTGAAATGAAACGAGTAAGCAAAGCATCAAAGAACAAAGTGGGGGTAATTCCCATTGATTTTATAACAGCCCTTCAAGTCATGTAAGCTTAAATTTTGGTCTTAGCCAAGCAACTGGCATCCTACAAGGTACATCTTCCTCTTTTGTTAAAGCTATGCAACTTAGATGTGAGTTATGTAGGCAAGATTGCTATGACACAACTGATTGCTTCATGATGGATACTAGTGGAGTAGAACAAGTCAACCACATAGGGCAACAATAAAGAGATAATATCCCTTTCACCAATATTTATAACTCAAGGTGGAAGAACCACCCTAATTTCTCTTGAACTAATAATGCAGGTAAAAATATGATGTCAATTGGTTATATGATTATGAAATTTGGAATGATTTTAATGATTTTACTTTGAAAATCAACGTGATTAAGGCAAGTGTACCAATCGAACAAGTAATAAAGTGGAGTATTTTAAATCCCTAAACATCAATACCATAGTAAAAATAGTTAATTACTAGGTTAATTAGATCACAATTATTTAGGAAAATCCAAATAATTTGGTTAAAAACTTGAAACAATTCTAAATTACTCTAACCTAGCTTAAAAACTTGAAAATGTTTTTATAATTGCTCTTAAAAATTTTCTAAAAATTACCAAATGTGAAAATTAGTTAAGGGTTAGGTGATTGATAATTTAATTGAGATTTAAACAATTTTAAGTGCTGATTTAGAGTTCCTTAACAAAATCAAAACAAAGTTATAGTTAAGACTCGGCTTTTTCTCTATTAGGCTTAATTTAAAGTTTGGTTATGTATTAAATCAAGTTAGTAGGCTTTAATTTCAAGAAGTTGACTTCTAGATTTGCAGTCTCAGATCTCTAACTCTGACAAAAAAATTAAAGTTTGGTCATTGATTGATTAATTTGTGTTTTTTTATTAAGTTTTTCAACAAACTAAGTTGATTTCTTAAACTTAGATTATCTTTACCTTCAGACCCTTAATAAAAAACCTTTTAAATGCCTTTAAACTCTTTTAAATCATAAATACATCAATCTTAGCATAAAAAAATGATTATAAAACATGATTTTGCCACACATATTCATCAAAGCATACAAAATTTATAACTTAAGCAACATACTTTGACAAATCTGAATAAATGAACTTTAATAATGTGTTTAAGAAGTTACAAAAAATCAAGCTTTAATAACGAGTTTGAGAAGCTACAAAACACCAAAAATAACTTCTAGATGCTTCATAGACTTCTCAATATAATCTGAACTCTAGCACAACTCCAAATCATCAACAAACTTAGATGAAAATCAAAGAACATGAAAGGATATAAGTTTAAGCACACTATTCTTGATCAATTATAAAACATGAGCATATAACAAGTATTCTAAGATAGAAAAACCCCTAAATTGACCTTCACACTCTGAATGATATCTTAACAACAAGCTCAAATGTTCAGTAACTCAAAAAACAACTTAAAAAGTAAAAAAAAGAAGAAGGTGTTTTTAGCCTAAGAACTACTTATAACAACTTAGAGAGGAGGAAGAGCCACTCTCTCTAAACTCAGATATGATTCTCCATGATTGAATGCATTTCTCTGTGTTTTCTTGTCATTTTTTAAACTTCTTTGGACTCTTACTTACTATAATAAGACAATTGCATTGACAAAGAATACGCCTAAACCGCAATTTTGGAGATTTGAGGTGGATATGTCTCTCTAACCTCCAATACGATGGGTTAAATTGAGGCAATACGGTGCCCTGAATCAGCCATATTGGTTCTAAATCATTGTTCCTATACGAGAGTCTAGCCAAACCCATGTATTGGTCCTGAAATGTGACAATTTCACTCTTTTCTTGATCCAATCTTCATAATTCACCAAATAATATTCATTTCCTATAAATTAAATATTATAAAACAAAAATTGGACATTTAAACATTGAATTAGGGTCATTATTCAATAAATAATGAATAAAATATTAATCAATTTGACCTTTAATAATTTCCCCAAACTTAAGCATTTGATTCGCCTCAAATAATTAAATTTATCATCTATTTCATAATATAATATAAATATAGAAAAATTAATCAAAAATTAATAATATTATTATTGATAATATTTTCTTCATCCTTCAAAAATAACGATGCATGGAAATTTTTTATAATTAGTTACTTGTATTAAATCTCAAACGCGTTTAAATTGTTTCATAAGTTTTCAATCTTCAACCTAAATCACAAAAATTAATTCCACATGTAAAATGCAATACATTGAGTTTAGTGCATCATTTTTGTGACAGTTTCACATCCTTTTGTTAATTTAATGACATAATTTGAATTAATATGTGAGCTCTTAAGCTTGGTTGACTAGTCACTCAATCTTATAATACAAAGGTGAATATTTTGTTGTGAATAACCTCGATTCATCAATTGAGTCACCTAATATAAATTGGCTACTAGCACCACTCAATAACTTCAACCTTATGATTTTATTTATGGTTAGTAGTCAGCGTAGTGAAAATTACTCACTTATTTATTTTATGGGGTTAATTCTGGTTCTTTTTCCTTTTTCTTCGAATGAAAAAAGTGTCTTCAAAGAAGTTATAGAAATACTCAGTACATTGCATTTTATAAGTGGAATATCCATTTAATCATCAGCTATCTGTTATCCAAATTATAAAATAAGTTAAAAGCATTCTACCTTAATATGTTAAATTAATCATATAAAATTTAAAATTGGAAAAATAATTAAATTCAAGAGAACACATAGGCAATAGTAAGTATCAAAATTACAAAAATTTTCCACAATTTATAGATTATGATGAAATTAATGATAAATTAAAATACTTTTAGACTCTTAATAGGAAAGTGTATAATGACAAATCTATAGGCTAAAGTGTATAAATCCCTAAAATATATAAATGATTAATTCTCTCCCCCAAACATAAAGGAAAGATTGTCCTTAATGCTTATAAATGAAAGAAATGCATAAAGTAGGGGAGTAAGGAAAAAAAATACACCAATTTAGTAGATGCGTGACGATCCATTGGTTTGAGTTATAGGAACTAAAAGCATAAAAAAGATCAAACATAGAAAAAAAAAACAAAATATGCTCCAATCGTATAATATGGAATTAAAGTATATCAAAGGAGTCCTAACACATCAAAATGTTTGAATTAGATCCGAAATGAAAACCTATACTATGAAACATAAACCTATACTAAGAAACTGAAAGAGAAACATACTGAAACGAAAAAAGAAAAGCAAATATCCTAAAAAAAACTGTGTGAACAATCCATCTAAAACAACTAAAAATAGGGCTATCATCATCTTAAGCTCTTCGATGCTCCTTAAGGCATGATACGTGAGACTCTATGCTATCTGTACCAAGTACGAGCTCATCAAAATGAGCATCTATTGCACCACGCAAATCAGAAATCTCAGAAGAAAGTTGAGATTCCATCCTAAAAAATATAGTCATAAGATCTGGCTGTGGGATGTCCATATGTGGTGGAGGTCATACTACAGGTGAAGATGGACGATGTAGATGCATGCTCGCCATATACTCAGATAAAACATCACCCATCTCCTCCTTAGGTACTATTGGAGCATTAGGAGTGGGAGAAGGCTCAGGTTGCTTGTCCTCCTCTAATCGACACCATACTCCTTGTACTTGAACAAACTTCCATAACTTCAGGGTACTGGCGTTAATATGAGTATAATGACCCTTATCCACTGAAGCCTCAGAATCAACCTCAACTCCTGTTGCTTGAATGATCCTGTTCAATAAACTTGGGAAGCAGAAAGTCTTGCTTGATTTGTGCTTCATCACTAACTCCCTCTGACAGTGATGATAAATCCAACCTGTGGTATTCCTTAAGTAACTCCTAACCCTTGTAGCATCTTATAGAGGATGTAGACATCACTGATTCTAACTTCATTCAAACCACTCGCCATAAGAACTATATTGAAACTCAAAATATTAATAATAATACTCTCCCTTACACCTTAAGGTGTAACAAAATAAGAACGATCATGTTCCTTAACTATTCGTAAGGCAACAATAGCATTAGTAACTGAAAAGTTGAGCTTCGAATCAATGAAATCTCCATGAAATGAGTCTCGTGCCCTAACATAAACATCCCTTACATTAAGCACACTCAAAATCCTAGTAAGAAGATCACGAGTCAAGTGAATAGGTATACCTATAAAAAAACTGCGGATTTCTATCGTATTTGCCACATTTTTGTCTTTAATATTCGCAAATAATTTGTAAACCAAATCCTAATAAACAAGTCTCGCAAAGGTAATACATAGTTCTCATCCTAGCACACGAAAAGCACTTGAGACATTGACTTGAGCCTCCAAGTCTTGATGAATGGAGCACTCATAGATTATTTTGTTATTGTGATGGGACGCAAGCCAATCTAAATTTTCTCTTGTCATAATTCGAGCTTGTTGGAAAGCTAGCCTTTTCCTCGAAGGTTGTCTAAAAGCAGTCTTAGGTGGCATTTTGATTGAAAATTGTTTGATAAAGGCACCAAAATAAGTAAAATAACACAAATAAATCTAGAAAATTCTTGCAACAAATTTTAGAAGAATATTTAATTCATCCGAAAATGTCTTAAAATTTATGTTAACAAAATATAACAAACTTGGTATCAAATTAAAGTTTATGAAATTTGGAACATAATGATACCAAAATTTAATGGAATAGAGTCCTAAAACTTAAGAAAAATTGAAAAACATACCTTAGGCAAAAATAGTGATTTCAATAAGGTTTCTAGATTTTTAGGTTATTTGTGTTAAATTTTGAGTAATTTGATGTTAGAAATGGATAGAGGATGAAATTTTTTGACAAAATGACATCAAGAACACTTAATTTGATGTAAAAGAAAAACAAGAACTAGGGATTTGAGAGAAAAAAGGGTAAGCTTGGCTTAAGTGAGGGAAGGAGACAGGTTTTGGAATTTTGAACTGAACACAACGTTTTAACGCTATGTTTTCAAAACAATATGGTGGGCTCAGGAATAATACATCTCAGCCCACCGTATTGAGCTTGCTGTATTAGTCCTACAACAAGGTACTAGCACAGGAGTTAATAGACCAATACAGGAGTCAAAATAGAACCACATATTGGTTATGATCACTCATTTTCCCTTGATTTCAACCTTATTTTGCATTATAACTCTTCCTAAACCTTCTCCCAATAAAATCCAATGGATTGTTCATCACTATGCCTTAGAATTAAAATTCAAATCACTCAAAATTAAAATTAAACACACCAAAAACTAAGGAAATTGTAAGGAAATCATACCAACCCTAAATAAACACACCTAAAAGGGCTTTAAATATTAAAACTACATTTTACCACACAAAATAAAATAAAATCACACACAATTAACTAACTAAAAAGGATAATTCCTAGTTAATGAGGATTAAAAATTGAAAGAATCTTAGCAGACTCCCTAACTTGACTAGGCATGTATAATATTTGTCTTTACCCATTTACTTTAAATGTTAAGTGACTATTAGTGACTTCAATTATTGCAAATAGATAAACCTTGGTCACTTCATATGGGCTTGTCCACCTTGGTCTTAGCTTTCCTGGAAGTAACTTCAATCTTGAATTATAGACCAAAACCTTGTGACCTACCTTTAATTATCTCTAAATGATATGCATGTCTTGCCATCTCTTAACTCTTTCCTTATATAATTTTGAGTTTTCATAAGCATCAAGGCAAAACTCATCCAACTTATTGAATAGCAAAATCCTTTATTCTCCAATTTTTTTTAGTCAAAATTAAGAAATTAATAGCCTAAAAGGCACGATGTTCTAACTTAACAGGAAAATGACAAGCCTTTTCATATAACAACTTGTAAGGAGACATTCTGATGGGGGTTTTATATGCAATTTGACAAACCCACAGAGCATCATCCAACTTTAGTGACTAATCATTTCTTAAAGAGCTAATGGTGGTTTTAAAAATTCTATTGATTTCTCAATTTCAATTTCAACTTGACTGTTAGTCTGAGGGTGGTAAGATGTAGTAATTTTATAGGTAAGACCATACTTAGTCAAAAGGGGGTCAAATTGCTTAATACAGAAAAGTGTTTCCCCATCACTTATGATTGATCTAGATATCCCAAATCGAGTGAAAATATTCATTTTTAGAAATAAAACTACACCTCTAGCATCATTAGTTAGAAGTGCTACTGCTTCATCTAATTTACTCACATAATCTACAGCTACTAAAATTTATTGATTGAAGTATGATGTAAGGATAGGTCCCATGGAATCAATATCCTAAACATAAGAAATTTCACTAACTAAAATGTTGTTTAGTGGTATCTCATGTCTCCGAGAGATATTTTTGATCCTTTGATATTTATCCAAAGACTTAATATAATGAAATGAATCCTTAAACAATGTAGGCAAATAGAAACTATACTCTAGCACCTTATGTGCAATTCTAGTAGGTCCAAAGTTTCCTTAAGTCTCTCTTGAATGACATTGAGTTAAAATGGAAGGCACTTCTTAAGAGGTAATATATCTCTTAATTATTTTATCATCACATATCTTATAAAGAAAATGGGCGTACCAAAGGTATCTCTTAACTTTAGAAAAGAATTTCTTCTTCTGCTAATATGATAAGTCAAGAGGTATAACATTATGAGCCAAATAATTCACTATATCCACATGTCAAGGTAAGGTAAGCTTCATTAACAAATAATTTTCAGGAAAATCCACCTTGATGTCTTGGTTTTCTTTTTCCATCACTATTTCATCCAATCGAGATAAATGATTTTCTATAAAAATTTCTTGTCCTTTGTTTTCCCTAATTTCAAGAATAACCCATTGAATCAAAAGTCGCTTGGCAGTTATTTTATTCATCAAGTACTTCAAAATAAAATGGTCTATATGGACTATAACCTTTGAAAGCACTAAGTAGGACCGAAACTTGTTGAAAGCAAATACCACAGCTAACATTTTATTCTTAATAGTGGTGTAATTACTTTGAGCATCATTTAGATTGCAACTTGTATAATAAAATGGATGGAAAATTTTTCTATGTATTTACCTAAGTTCTGCACCAACTACAAAGTTACTTGCATTACATATCAATTCAAATGGAAGAGATCAATTAAATGATACCAAAATAGGTGCATCAATGAGCTTCTCCTTTAACAACTAAAGAGAATGCATACACTTATCATCAAATTAAAAGGAACATCCTTGGTTAGTAACTCAGTAAGGGATTTCATATCTTAGAAAAGTCTTTAATGAAACGCCTGTAGAATTTAGCATGTCTGTGAATTGCTCTATCAAATTAGGTGGTGGAAGTTGAGCAATAACTTCTACTAGATCTACTTCTATTTCATTGCTTGAAATTTTATGACCTAATACTTTGCACTCTTGTATCATAAAATGTCATTTTTCCCAATTTAAGACCAAATTGGTTTCTTCACATCTTCTTAAAACCTTCTCCAAATTTTCTAAAAATCCATAGAATGATGATCCAAATACTGAAAATTCATTCATAAATAGTTCATTGCTAGTTTCTATCATATTCATAAAAATTACTATCACACAATATTAGAAAAGTGGCAGGAGTATTGCATAAGCCAAAAGGCATGTGACTATAAGCAAAGGTGCCATAGGGACATGTGAATGTTTTCTTTTCCTGATCTTCAGGAACAACAAGAATTTACAAGTATACACTATATCCATCTAAAGAACAATGAAAATTATGCCTAGCCAATCTCTCACTTACTTGATCTATAAATGGTAAAAGAAACGTGATCATTTGGTGTGGAATTATTCAATTTATGTTAATCAATACATATATTCCATCCAGTTACTTCCTTTCGTAAATGAGTTCATCTTGATCATTCTTTATTACAGTAGTTCCTCCTTTCTTTAGTAAATCCTAAACTGGACTGACCCACAAATAGTTGGACTAAAGATTTACTTCCTTCTTCCATGAATATTCTATGAGTATAAATAAAAGGACTTAACCTTTTTATGTTAGCTGATGCACTCTAAGAATTCTCAATAATTTTTCTTCATTGTATCTATTAACAATGATGAAATAAATATAGGCAATTGTGATGAAGGTCTAAAAAAGGCATACTTCAAATGTAAAGGAAGATGCTTCAGCTTAAGAGTTGGAGGCTCCTCAATTGATGGCCTTAGAAGGGATTAAATTGGCCTTTTTAAAGGCCCAACCTTCTAGTTTAATTCCAAGTAGAGGTCTCCTTTCTAACTTCTAATTCCTCTACTACTTATTTGACTTCCTCTTCCTTTACTTATAAAGAACTTAAATGAATTAAAACGTTTTTTCAATGGATTCAAACAAAGATACTCGAATGGATAATCTCAAATAGAATTAACTCTAATGAAGTTACATGAATGCAAGGTGGAGGGATGCTTCATTACTTAAAAAACATTAAAATTAATCTCTTCATCTTGAAGTGTACAAATAAGCTTTCCTCCATTTACATCTATCAATCCTCCTTTTTTTGGCCCAGTTACTTTGGGATCTCTCAACATGCAAAGCCTTTCCAAAACATTTAACTAGATATGAAGTTATCTTATAGGCAGTATATCAATTTATTGAAATCTCTTCCTAATAAATTAATATCTTGTTATCTATAGGTCTATTAAATGCCAACTCTCGTTGTACAT
>JAOXYD010063140.1:0-12894 GCA_028565735.1 Pinacopodium congolense | reverse complement strand
ATGGATGCGGATGATAGTAATGAATTTAATGGAAGGTCAATGTATGATAATATAGATGAATTACTACATGACAACTTCAGAGATATAGATGAAGATACCAATGGTTGTGAAAGAGTTAGTAATAGTCCGCTGTATTTCAAAATTAAAATGAAAATCCAAATTTTAGAAATTTAATAGTGTATAAGTTTTGTAATTTATTTTTACTAAAAATAAATTTGTTAAATATGTACAAAACCTTTCCTTCTTGTCATTTTATATTTATTTCATAAATCATTTTGAATTAAAAATGTAATAAAAAGCTATATAAATAAAATTTTAAAAGAAACTTTATTTTAAAGCCAACATTTAATCATTGAAAGTTTTGAATATTAGAAATTACTAAAACTTTTCTCATTTTATGGAATAACGATGTTTTTTTTTAGAAAATAAAACGACAGAATTCATTATGGAAATTTACAAGTTTAACTCATACAAAGGTACTCAACATATATCGTTACAACAACCGATAAAACTAAGCCATAACCCACTTTCCCAAATGAAGTGTTTATTAACCCTAATTACTCTATTGGCCTATAAAACATTCTCAAAACTCAGCATCATCGTTCATCTTTATTGACCATATTCCTCCTTCCACCTTTCATTTGTCTATACCTTCTACTTTTCTCTTTTTCAATCAAATGCAAGTAGTTTTTTTACTTATATAATTCCAATCTACTACGATCCACTCTCATTGATAGTAATGAGCATTTTTGCCTAGGCACTACATAGATGCTTCTATGAATTCAATACCTCTATTAATCTTTATTAGCCATGTCCTTTTGCCAATCTCTGGCCTTTCGATGTTGAGGAGAATTTTTGCTTGTGGGATGATCTAGGAGCCTTGTTGAATTGCCTCTTCTTTTTTCTAGTTACTACTCTTTATTCTATTATTAACCTCAATGTTTCTACTATTTATCTACCACAATTTTGATTATTTCTATTAATTAGCAATTGTTATCTAGTCCAACAAATTAATTCATACAGTAGTTGTTCTTTAGTGCTTTCCACTCCTTTAAAAGTTCTTCAATCCCTCTTCCTCTAGATATTATAGACACAAGTGCCGAAAGCAATTAGGTAGGCTATGAGATCTCTAGTCATATTCTTCTTATTCCTTACAAACCATTCTATAGCCCTTGAAAAATTATTTGGCATATTTTTTATGTTGTATAAC
Source organism: Pinacopodium congolense (assembly GCA_028565735.1). NCBI lineage: Eukaryota > Viridiplantae > Streptophyta > Magnoliopsida > Malpighiales > Erythroxylaceae > Pinacopodium > Pinacopodium congolense. Next base: position 11,684 of record JAOXYD010063140.1, on the reverse strand, counting down.
CCTGAGATGCGACTCCATATATAAGTGGAGAGTTCACAATTAAAAAAGAGGTGATCATGTATTGACTACATTTAAAAGGGATGTTAAGGAATTTAAGCTTATCTAAAGTAAGTAGTCTGTCTTTAATACAAATCGAGAGCAAGGATGTTACTTTTAGAATATGATGTTTATTTAAAATAATATGGAATCATTCCTTTTCTGATATGCATACTTGAAACATTCTTTACAAGGCTTGTTAGAGAACTTACCCAAAGAATCTTTGCTACAATGGTATAGGTTTGATTTTCTAGGATTAGGATTATACTGTAACATTATAGGCAACAAACTTTAGGTGGGGAGGTTCTAGGTGCTACCATTTATGCATTCATTTACCCTTTTCACACTAAAAAACCATCTCAATAATGATTGGTAGTGATTTTTAATATATAGGGGGTGCTATTTGAGTCCAACTATTGTAGAAGAGTGAAGCTACTTCCCCCATTGCTTGTAAGACATTTGATATTGTTAATTTCAACAGTTGTAAGAAGTGGGAATGGATTTTTGTACCTTAAACCTCCCAAAAATTACCTTACTTTAATAAGTATTTACTAATCTATTTCACCCATAATGAATCACTGTTATCAAACAATCTCCAACTCAAGAGCACCTTGTTACTAAGTTTAATTAAAATTATTCCTAGTCCATCCTTCTGTAGTGGTCGACACATCTTCGACCACTTTATCTTTGCCATATACCTTTTATTTAGATTCCTAATTCACAAGAATCTTATTAACATCTTTTCAAGTGTCTTTATAAGCCCCTTTACAAGAAAGAAATGATCAAATCATTAAATATGCATTAAGTTGAGAACAAATTTTTTAATATGTAATCTCCCTAATAAAGTTTTGTTGCTCCAACTATTCAATTTTTTTTCCATCCTTTCAATCAATGCTAGGCAATATTTAAACTGTGGCATTATAATGGTTATTGGTGAGCTTAAGTGTGTGAATGGAGGCTCATTTGCTTGTATGCTTATAACAACTATGAGCCATTCTGTTTATTATTGTGCCATCATTAATAAAACCATAAAGCTTTTGCTTTATTTATCTCAAGCCCTAATAAAGCTTTGAATATGTTTAAAGAAGTCATAAGTAAGCTTAGAGATTTATCACGAGCTTTGGAGGAAAGCAGTAAGTCATCTACAAATAGCAAATTGAATAACCCCACTTCCTTACATTTACTATAGTATTTGAAGTAATCATCTAGCTTAGTGTAGTGATTGATTGGCCTAATCATAACCTCCATAGCAAGGATAAATAAATAAAGGGAACATAGGTCCTTTTTGTCTTAGGCCATTTTTTCTTATAAAGATGGAGTGGATATATATTACCATGTCCAACATTTGAACTTCCTACCATGTCCAACATTTGAACTTCCTAAAGAAGATAAATCCTTAGAGAGTGTCCATAATGAAGTTCTAGATGAGAGAATCATATTTCTTAAAAAATCAATCTTTAAGACATAATTCCTTGATTATCCAATCTTGTCGTAGCCCTTAAATAATTCTTGAGCAATGAGGATGTTGCCTCCAATTAATCTATTTTATAAGAAAGTAACTTGAGATTCACTTGTCAATTTCCATCACTTATTTCATTCTTATTACTACCATCTTAGAGTTGATCTTATATAGGAAGTTACAACATGATATGGGTCTAAAGTCCTTCATGGGTCCAAGTTTAGGCACCTTGGGTATGAGATTTATGAATGTGTTATTGATTTCCTTAGGCATCATTCCACTATCAAAGAACTACAAAAGTTCATCACTAATCATATCCTTGATTAATGTCCGTGGTTCTTGATAAAACTTGCCATGAGAACCATCTAGGCCTAGCCTTTGTTGGGGTTCATTTTAAATTTTTTTTTTGCTTCATCACTTACTATGAATGGCTTGGTTAGTTCTTGTAATTCTTCTATAGTCATGACATTCTACTTAAAAAATCTAATGATGTCCATCGATGATGTGGATGTTGTATTGGTTCCTAATGTGTTTCTAAAGTAGTACAAAGCTTCCTACTGAAGCTTCTTTTATGTGCTAGTTATATATCTATTAGGTTTTGTCAGTGAAGTGATTCTATTATGATTTTTTCCTATCCATGATGGTTTTGTGAAAGAACTTGTAATTTTTATCTCTTCCTTAAGCCATTGGCTTCTAGAACATTGTCTCAATAAGAAATTGTGTTTGTGCAATACATTTATGTATCTATTCAAGACAGCATTGTGCAATGCCTTTAGGTATCTATTCAAGGTAAAACTCTCTTTTCTTACTATACTTTTATCCCCTAGATTCAAGTTGACCTCTTGTTGAAATATTCTAAGCTTCTACTTAGCCTCATATATCTCCTTAAAGTTATTGACTTTATACCTTGCATTAAGCTTTTTTAGCTCTTCCTTAATATATTAGAGCTTCCTTACACATTTGTATGACTTATTAACCTATTATATTTTTATTCAATTCACTTCGGATAGCTAATTCAAACCCCTCTACTTCAATTACGTTTTTTTTAGATTTAGAGGAAAATTTCCTCTTGGTGTTGCATTGTAAATTGCAGATCACAATAGGAGAAAGATTTGAAATTAAAGGTTCTATGCAAGCAATTTTGTGCTTAGGGAATTGGTTTACCAGTTAGTATTTGTCGAGGCTAATTAGTTCTCATTTATTAAGGTTCTACTTAGCTTCTTTCTAATGTGGTTATTAGAACTTTATTTGTTACTTCAAGTAAAAAAACTGACCTTCATCCTTTAAGTCCACTATACCTAACCTTTCCACACATTGATACAAATCCATGTTATAGTACCTACCAATTGTATTTCAATCTAATTCTAATATGTAAAGATTTCTATTAAAGTCCTCTATAATCAACCAAGACTTTTATACCAAATCACTTATAAATTATAGTTTGGTTTGTATTCTTTTCCTCTAAAATATTTTATGCATAGATTAAGGTCATCAAAACTTTGATATTAGTAGCTAGCAATTTTATAGATAAATGAATCATTTGCTTACTATCTTTAAGCATTACTCTATCTTTTGTGTCATAAGAAATGACAACAAGACCATAATGATGATGGTGATGATGATTTGAAAGAATTGTCTATATAGTTCTAAACAGTTTCATTTTATCATAGTTTTCCTTGGATAGTTTTGTTTTCAACAAACTCGCAAGTATGGGATTATTATGTTTAACAAAATCTATAAGACTTTGCTACTTTTTAGGGAAATTAATTAGTGTAAGATTCCATGATATAATTGATACGAGGATGAGAGGTTTGTAGTAATACTTTTGTCTTTTTTCCTTCACCGAGAGATGCTTTTCTTATAGATTTGACTTCTTCCTCAAGTAGCTCATCTGAATGTTGTTTTTTTTTACCAAGGAACTATCCATACCCAAAGATTCATCTGCTCCTTCACTTGCTCTAGTCTATAATATTGTACTCTCTAATTTTATATTATTGCTTCCTCTATATCTTTATAATTAATCTTGTTTATAGTAGCTAATTTAGCTCCAATAACTTCCCTTGAATTATTAATATTGTCTCCATTGTCTTGGCTTAAATCTTTAACTATGAAGTCCTAATTGCTTTTCAGATCTAAGCTACTTGCTTTGTTTGCACTTCTACACCCTTCATCAACTTCATTAGCAAATCCAACCACACAATTGGTAGAGATGGTATTAGCTGCCTTACTATGATTACTAGGTTCTTGTTCCACCATTATTCAGCTCTTGAACTACTGGAGATATAGGACTATGATCATTGTCTTGTGTCTTCTTGATTAGTGTTATAAGTTTAGCTTAATCACCCTTTAGGAATCTTCTTCCTGTTGGTCTCCAAACTTTTCCTTGTTGTTTTAGAGTGGGATTCCTCTAATATAAAACCCTAATCATTTCTTTAAATAAGGTGTCATTGTCTCCTAGTCTCATGAGTAGAATTGTATTAGGCAAGTCCTTCTCCAATTCAACACTTACACACAACCTAGCATACCTCACTCTGTTCCTCAAAGTTGTTTTTTCATCCATACAAATGGGTTTACTAATGTAGCTAGCTAGGATTCGTAGTTCTTTGGTAGACCAATGTTCTAAAGGAAAGTTATAAAAGTTTGTCCAGAAAAGAACATTTTTATGCTTGAGCTTATTAAGAGATATACAAAATTTTCAAAACTGGAGAAAAATAGGAATATTACTCACATGCTAAGGCCTAGCTTTGAGAACCTCTTTTACTCTCATTTCTATGTTGAACTTAAATAGAATTAATTTATCCTTTGTGACCATAGTATCCATCAATCCATTCCCATTCCAATCCTCTATTTTGCAGTTGTTTATGACTAGAAAACATGATATTTTCCCTATGAAGAACCTTACCAATATGGTTTACCAAGCATTAGCTCCTTCCTTAAGGAATTTGATTGGTGAAGCAATCAGTACCTATCCATCTAAAGTTTGGGGAGGATAATATTCAAGGGTAGATGATAAGTTTATCACGAACTAGTAAATAATAAACCTAACGATGTAGCTAGGGTGAGCTAGGGTCGAATCCACAGTGACTTAAGGGGTACTACTATTTCTAATGTTGTAAAGAAAAACAAAAACAAAAATGAAAACCCCTAAATGCAAAAGGAACTAATATAGCTAAGACAGAATAAAAACAATAAAAAGGATAAACATAAAGAAAAACACAAAAGACTGCTAATAATAACCAAGAAATGGAACGAAGGTATCATTGGGATTCTGGAATAACTATTGATCCTTGAATCTAAATAAAAGTTGCTCTATCTAAGGTGCCAACCTATAGGTTTGAATAAGCTCCCAAACCCTTAGTTCCTCTAACTTAAGTAAATTAAACAAGTTCTAGAATGACCTTATCTTTATTATAACCTAGAACAAGCTCTCTAGATTTAATAGTAAAGATGCATTAGGTACCAAAGAATGACTAACTTAGGCCATTAACACATAAGATCGGAAAGTATAACCTAAAGGTGTAGGGCCCTATACTTGTTGGTTAAGTATCTAAACAAATCCAACTAACTTATTGCTAATTTTGGAAATTGCCAAGGACAATTATGTATCACATGCTCAATCCTAGCATTTAAATTAGGAAATTAACTAAAAGGTGATCAATCCTAAAGATAATACCCAATTCATGGCATTTAACCAAATCCCTAATCCAACCTAAACTTAAAAACACAAAATCAATTCAAAGTAAACTCCATTATCATAATTAATTACCCTTTCATCCCTCTTATAACTTCAAGTCTTAAACACCTAGCCACACATATTTAAATTAACCAAAACAAAGACAAAATAAACACAAACTATACTTAATTAAACAAAACTAAGGCTGGAAAATTTAAAACACCAAAGGAAAAACATAATTCAACACTTAAACTAATATAAACTTAAATCAACTATGCTATTAATTAATTAACTTAAACTTAATTCAACAAAACTCAAACAAATATTCTAAAAAAATTTAGCATATGTAAATTGAACAAAAATTAAAATTAAATGATTTAGAACCTAAGAACATGCATAAATTTCACTTACCAAGCAAAACTTAATTGACAAACATCAAGAACAAGTAAAAACCCACACTTAAAACAGTGAAATTGAAGCTGGAAATTAGAGAAAAACCATTCATTCATATATATAAACATGGTTCCGTACAATAACAAGAAATTTAATTATAAACTTATAAACAAACAACCCAAGTATTCTTGAAAGTAAGACAATGATAGTAACTAGGAAAGCATTAAAATAGTGAGTTGAATCTTTAAGAATTCGGAAATATGTACCTAAAGGATTTTAAAATAAAAATAAATAACCAAGCTTAATGAAGAACCCAAATGGAAAAGCCAAGGAAGACTCTTAAAAGATGTGGTTACATGTTTCTGCTAAGAAAAGCTTCCACTAAGGAAAGCTAGCTCTAAGCTATCTATGAAAGCTCCAAGCTCTAACAAAGGTCTAAGCTCCTTAGCTATTGGAGAGCTCCCCTTTATTTTCGCTTCGTCCTCCTTCTATAGCATGTTCTACCCTCCATCAGAAGGAGAGCTCCCTTAATCACATTGCTTGCTTCTTTTCTAACACAAAGAAAGCTCCCCTTTTATTAATTCTTGCGGGCAGCACCTTAAAGTTCCCTTAGGATTGTGTGTGTCCTGATCAAAACTTTGTTTCTTTTTGGTATTTTCAAATGTTGTCATCCTCCCTTCATTAAACACTCCACATGCTACCGTCTCGCCAAGGAGAAAAGCTCTCCTTTCCAAACGCTATCATATCTAGTTTCTTAAAAGCTTACTTTCCTTTTGGTTTTAAGGGCAAGTCACACATATTTATTTATTTTCTTTTTTCTTTTGTTCCAACATTGATATAACCCTTCGGCTTTAATCCAAAATTCATAAAAAAGGTGGAAACCTATCCATTAAGCAAAATATAACATAAATTAAGTATTTTTTAACAAATAATAGGAATGAAATTACATAAATTTTCATAAAAAATATAATAAAACTAATTCCTATTAGTCAATTATGAAGATTATCCTAAACCACGTTTTCAAGTTAATCTAGGTTTAATATCCCTATTTTCTAATTTTTGGCCAAATTCCTATGCAAGCAAAGCTTTTAGATGAGATTTTGTCAAGGAAAAGGAATAAGGGCGAGGGGGAAATGGCTCAAGGGTGGGTTTTAAGGGATTGGCTATTCATTAAGAAAAATATAACACAAATTAAGTATTTTTGAACAAATAATAGGAATGAAATTATATAAATTTGCATAAAAATATAATAAAACTCATTCCTATTAGTCAAATATGAAGATTGTCCTAAAACATGTTTTCAAGTTAATCTAGGTTTAATATCCCTATTTTCTAATTTCTAGCCAGATTCCTATGCAAGAAAAGCTTTTAGATGAGATTTTGTCAAGGAAAAGCAATAAAGGCGAGGGGGAAATGGCTCAAGGGTGGATTTTAAGGGATTGGCCATTTCCAAAAGTAATAAAAAGTAGAGAGGGAGTAGGTGAGTTTGAAAAATCATTACAAAACATAGTAATGAAAAAAGTTGGGAAGTTTAGAAAGGAGTGAGGACTATAAACGATGTAGGAAGAATGAGTAGGCAGGGAAGGAGAAGGAAGGAAGACTAGAGAGAAAGATGTCAAACTCTTTAGAAGCCATAAGTTGTGATGTGTGGCATAAAAATATTGACCAATATATAATAATTGTGATGATATGAATGAAAAAATATATATAAAAGGTGCCATATGACAAAGGTTCCTTTTACAATTTAATAGGTACCATTTATCATTCTTTGTCTTAATCTCTTTTAATTCTATTGTAAATTTTAGTAGAACTTTTTAAATAAGATTTATAAAATAATTATAAGTAATGGCCAAAATAAAATTTTATATATGTTATTAATTTTTTTATTTAAGAATGACATGTCATAAGATTTGATGTCATTTAAGAATGTAATACACATATGACATCTTTGATGACTAAGTTTGAAATGTTAATCATAATATTATCAAGTTACATTAAATAAAAATAACTTTTAGATAAAAGATAAAATCTTCTCCTAAATTAATGGACTTCAATAGCATATATTGAAACATATTCATTAACAATTATAAATCATAATCCTTTAGTCAAAAGGTTAAGCACATGTATCCAATCTTGATATTATCTATTCTAACTTTATTTCACTATATAAGTTTCTTAATAGTATAATATTCAAGCTCTAAATGTTTTAAATTTTATGATATTCTTGTTCTTGTTGCTGTTGTTTATGGATTATCACATTATAACTATGAGTCCTTTAATCTAATCAATTATAGACATATATAAAAGCAAATATTGCAATTAAAAACCTAGTAAAGAAACTCTATGATATGCAACAAATTTAATAATCATAATATAAAAGGTCATATATGTTTATTTAGTGTTTTTATAAAATAATATAAACTATTTCCATAAATCTCTATTTATACAACAATACTTAAGTTTTTTAATTTAACATATTATGTTACTTAAGTTTATAGTAGCTTAGCCCTCTTTAACTAACTCTATTTTTAAAAATTTTGATTAAAAATTTCGAGTCTATTATACTCTTAGTACACACAAATGCTATTGTTTAAAGCCCTATTAACCTAAGATTTGATATTATCTTATCAACCTAAGATTTGATCTTCTTTTCAAATTATACTTATCATGTATTTTATTTGACTTGATCATGTATCTCAACAATGTAGATATCATGTACTCGTGTATAAATAGCAGTGTAAACTACTCATGTAATAAAAAAGAAAACAAAGATAACTCTTTTTTCTACGTTCTATTCTTTGGTTTTATCTTGGAATTAAAGCTGTCACACTTAAACCAGTAACCCTCTTTGTTAAAAAATCCATTACATTTTCTAGAAGCAACAACACAAATAAAATACCTACCATATTTTATAGTAGCAACAAAACACAACAAACTTCTATCCTTGAAGCAAAAAACAGAATGGTTGAAACACTATCCCTACCATTTAATCAAATCATCAATTTCTTAACCACATAATTAGATTCAACCAATTATCTCATTTGGCATAATCAAATTCAAGCTATTCTCATCAATTATAATCTTATTAGATACGTAAATAGTACTATAATTCCACCTCTTGCATCTCTATATGATGAATCTCCCAAATTTATTAAATGATAAAAACTTGATTGACTGGTATATTGTTTCTTCACTGCATCCCTTTCCAACTCCCTCGTACGACTTGCCATCAAATGTACCATTGCATACGATCTCTGACTTTCCCTTGAGTGTAACTTTATGTAGCAATCTAGTTCTTAACGATTCTTACTCTGGTGTAAATTGCATACCATAAAAAGGGGAACCACTTTATGACAGACTATCTTACCATTATCGCTATAATAGTTGATGAATTATCAACTATTAAAGATCATTTATTAGATGATGATTTGGTTCTCTTTACTTTAAGTGGTTTGTCTATAGATTTTGAAGTGTTTATCATGGTAATTAAGCATCACAACCATAATATTTCCTTTGGTGAACTTTGAGTAAAGTTATTAATCCATGAATAATGCTTTATCACCTTACATACGTCTTCATCACCCAACCTAAACATAGTTTTCACTGTGTCTTTCACTGATCAACACTCCCCTTATCACACTAATGGACATGGCAGCATTAGAGGATGAAGGAGATGCTCAATGTTTCATTCCTTAAAACCTAATGATTATGGGTCAAATGGGCTAAAACTATAAAAATCTCATTATCATATGCCACCTACACCTCAACTTGGCATGAATATGCCATCTTTCTTTATAAGATCCTTAATAGGGGTTCATTTCATATTGATTTTTCATGATGTTTTGATGTTAATTCACCTATATTTTTATGCTTAATTATTTAAGTTATGTTCTAAATTGTTTAATTTGTAGATTACATCCCAATTAAAGTGAAAATTAAGAAAAATATGAAGATTGGAGCAAAAATAGGAGTAAAACGATGACCTTAAGAAAACTTGCATTTAAGTCAGGTAGACCTTGATGACCTTTCTAGGAGCTAAATAGTGAGACTTCAATAGCGTTGTTTAGGTAACTGTCGTGATATTTCCAATTGGATCTCGTCCTCCCATTAGTTGTAACCTGTGAAACTTGCCTCCAACTTGCTTCAAATATGTATAGTGAGATTCTGAGGCAAAAAAACAAGGGAGAATATGCAAAAATCATGTTTTTAGAGAAAAAATTCAGATCCTCTCTAGTTTTAAGGCTTCTTTCTTGTGTTCTTCAATTTTTTTATCTTGTTTTATAGATTTAAGAGTGTATTTAAGGATTGTAATAGCTTAGATTCGTGATTCAAATCTATAAACATGTTTTTAGCCATTTGTGGCATATCCTAAACCTAATTTTATTTATCAATTCACTCCTTTTTGTTATATGTTTAAGAATATGGTAAATATGATGAATATGCTTTGCTTTTTGATTTAAATGAGTGGCTGATTTAATTCTTAGTTGAGGAATAACTAGGAAATGATCTAAATATATGTTTAACCTCATTATATATATGATTAAAGGCTGTATTTTTTTAAAAATGAAGAACTTAATACTTATTCTAATTTTATCACTTAGAATAAAGTCAAGAAACAACTTAGGATTTGAAAAATCTACCTAATTTGTTAGAAAATTCGTTAAACAACCTGAATTAAATCATTGCATGACCAAACTTTGATTTATCTTAAGGGTTATAATCTTAAAATTAGAACTTTTAGGTTAAGCTGATTAAACTTTAATCTTATTGCTTAAGATTGATGAATGTCCAAACTTCAACTTAGGTAATTAGAGAAAAAGCATTGTCTTAACCATAGTATTGCTTTTTATTTAGTGAAGTGAACCTAGGGCAAGCCTCTCAATCCTTAATTAAGCCATTTAGATCATTAAAAACCAATTCCTTATCCATTCAATCCATTAGGCAATCCTTAAATTCAAACTTAGTCATCTTTGCATAACTTGACATTTTAAAGTTAATTAGGTAACTTTAGTTAGTAATTTCATTACTTTCTAGATAATTGTGATCTAATTGACTTAGGAATTTCAATTTGGAATCCCTGTGGGAATGATAATTTGGATTTTAAATATTTCTCTATATTACTTGTGACTGATATATTTGCTAAAACGCTAGTTTAAAATTATTAAAAAAAAGTATGCTTCAAGTGTTTAAAATTGGTAATTAATTTTGTTAAACTAGCCTTAACAGATAACCAAAAACAAGTTTTTGACAACATTACCAAGGACTTACCAAACATAATTGGAATATTAGGGTTAAATTGGTGAAGATTACTCTAAAGCTTGTTTATATTGTTCAAATGTGTTTTAGTTGTTTTTGCTAATATGTGCTTTGTTTATTTATTATGTTTTTATTATTCAGTAGTTTGCTTTAATTTCCTTAATTGTCAATTTTGTATGCATACTCGAGGACAAAAACTTAAGAAACTTGAATTTGACTATGAGTTTGAGTACACAATTCATAAGCAAAAGAAAGAAACTCGAGTGAGCACATTTGAAACTGTAGGGGGAGAGACTTTTAGTAAGCAATCCTTTGACTTAGACATAGATCCATAAGAACACATAGTTGAAAGACCTTAGGAGGGAGCTATGCAACCTACTATGACGGATTTAGATTTAGGTAATAGAGGGCGAATGATGGTTAGTATTGACTAGCCTATGGTCAATGTAAATAATTTTAAAATCCCAAGTAGTATCATTTATATGGTCAAAGGTTCCTAATTTGGTGGTACATCCTTTAAGGATCCTAATAAACTTTTACAAAACTTTCTTGATATTTGTAATCTTTTCTAGAGTAATAAAGTGTCTAAGGATGCTGCCAAACTTAAATTGTTCTTATTTTCATTTAAAGAAAAGACTATAACATGGTTGAATACTTATCCACTTGGTTCCATTACAACATGGTATGATTTAATGAAGCTATTTCTAGTTATATTTTTCCTACTTACTAAGATTGCTAAGGTGAAAACTGAAATTAGTTCCTTTGTTCAATATGAAAATGAGAGTTTATATGGCACCTGAGAAAGGTATAGGGAAATGTTAGCCAACTGTCCTAACCATAAATTTAATACATGGCAACAAGTGGATA
>JAOXYD010063120.1:0-12895 GCA_028565735.1 Pinacopodium congolense | reverse complement strand
AGTCTTAGATTAGGATAATTTAGGATTAGACTTCCTAAGCTTTAAGCTTATTACCTAAGTCTGAGGCATAACCAAACCCCAAGATAGGACCAATAGAGATAAGTTAGTGTCTTAACCATAGCGCTCCCTTGAATTAGAGAAGACCCTAAATTTAGCATCACTGGTCCATCAATTAAATCATTAACTACCAAAGCTTAACTGAATAATTTAGGAAAAGCAATATGTAGCTCTTTTACAATTGATTGGAATTTTTCTAAGATTTTTAGATTAGCTTTTAGTTATTTATTTTCTTAAATCATAAAGCTGAGTGTCCTCTAAATAAGTGTAATTCGATTGACCTAGTACTTATAACATATAAAGTTCCTCATTGGATTGATACTCTGAGTCTTAAATATACTTCACTTTATTACTTAATTTGTTTGATACGCTTGCCAAAAGTTGGTCTCGAATTAATTGTTAAATTGTGCATTATAAGATAGATTAATTTGAGCTAATTTTGTATGTGACCAACCGCAATTAATAGCAAAGAAGCATTAGACAATAAAGAATGACTAACTTAGGCCACTAATACACAAGCTCGAAAGTGTAACCTAAATAATTGGAACCTTAGACTAATTACCTATAAAACTAACTTATCTATCGCTACTTTCAAAAATTGTTAATGACTATTACATATCAAAGCTCAAGCCTAGCATTCAAATTAGGAATTAGCAAAAAGGGTAGTCAAACCTAACAATAAATTATAACTCTTGGCATTAAACCAAGGTTCCAATTTAACCTAAGCACAGAAACACTACCAATTTAATAAAATCCCAACTTCATTCTCACAAATAATCACCCTTCTTCCCTTTAATACCTTCAAACCCTTATAAAATTAGTACATATGCTCAAATTAATCAAAACAGAAATTAAATAAAATTAACTCATATTTAATCAAATGAAATCAAGGTTGGACAACACAATAAAGGTATCTATCGATATATAATTAAAAAAATACATATATTATCTAAGAGATTCAGCACCTAAAACCATAAAAAATTTAATCTAAATATATAGAAACATAGACATATGAAAATACAAGTATGTAATGATTCAAAAATAGTAAAAACAGCTGAAAAAAATACCTAAACAGTTTAAAATAAAAAAACAATTTAATAAAACCTAAAATAACTAAACTAAGGAGATGGAAAGCATAACAGTGGCAAAAATATAACTCAGAATCCTAAAACTTAAAGAAAAATCAAGAAAATAAGATGAAAGCTCTAAAAAATTTTAATGGCTACTGAAAGATGGCTTTACCTTCTTTTAGGCATTTTGTACCCTCTCTAATTAAGGTAAAGCTCTATATTAAGCAAAGATCTTTTTTTTCCCTTTTTTTTCAATGTCAATTAGCTTCCATTTAGTAACATCAACGATAGTCTACTCTGAATCATCGTTGAGGTTGCAGTTTTCAAACTTCAATTATGATTTGTTACATCTTTAACAGTGGTTTCCCTTCAACTACCATTGATGCTCTGGACAATAGGGATTAAATCATGTGAAATCGTATATCAAAACATCATAAAACACATCCCTATCAATAAACTCTCATCCTTCTTATTATCCTCACTTGGTTTAACAATAGGTTTACTAAGTACATGTTAGGTGTCCAAGTTATCCTTTTTTTTCCTTCTAAAGCTTGTTTCTCTAAATCTTTTGATAAGCTTATATTAACATCTTTAAGATTCTTGTTCATTTTACTTATCAAAGACAACATGCATAGACTTTCCAATCATTAAAGTTTTCTTATTAAACATCCTATATGCTTTACTAGTCAATGATTAACTTATAAAAATGACTTCATTCATTTTTATATCAAACTTAATTAGGTTATCCTTAGTGTTTAAAATAAAGAATTTGCACTAAAAAAACCTAGAAATAACTAATAATTAGCTCTTCCTATGTCAAAGCTTATAAGGAGTCTTATCTATAGTTGGTCTTATGTAAACCTTATTGGATATATGACAAGAAAAAACTATGGCTTTTACGCAAAAATGTTTAGGAAGGTTATATTCACTGAACATAATCTTAGTCATCTCTTGCAAAGTTTTATTTTCCCTCTCAATAATACTATTTTATTGAGAGGTCTTAGAAGAAGAAATTATGGAAAATTCCATTCTCATTATAATAAGATTTAAACAAATAATTTTTAAATTTCTTGGCATGATCTCTTTTAATAGATGCAATCACATAACCTTTCTCAATTTTAATTCTTTTAGTAAATTTTACAAAAGTAGTAAGAAAAATTACCCAAGTAAACCTATTAAAGTCATATAAAAAAGTTTTATATGAAACAAAGTTGCTACTTATCAAAACAAAACTTCTTTATATGCCCAAAACATCTACAATAATGGCAAGTCAATGAAACATCGTAAAAATGGAAATGTGACCTCATATTGTTCCTAAATATATTTTTATATCTTTTAACCCTACATGTTTTCTTTGCTAAAATTGAGGCCTATAATATGGATGAAACTTGTTTTTAGATGTTTGCATATACATATAGAAAGCATGTGAATCTGTTGGCCTATATTTTCTAACATGTAGCCTATATGCATTGTTTTGAGATGGCACAATTGTCAAGACATTACACTAAATTTTTGGTTCATACACATCCTTCCCAGATTTTGATCTAGATGCATACATAAATGCATGATGGTTTTCATATTTTGAGGATTAGATGTAGATGCAACATTATGAAAAGATGACCTAGGTACATGCTTTCCATTAAGATTTCTATCCTTCACAAAAGTAATTTTGGCACTAATAGCTACACTCCCTTGAGTGAACTCTAAGCCATACTTATCATTAAATGGATTTTTGGATTTAAGCATGTTTTCCAATTTCTCCTTACCCTTTGTGAATTTTTCTAATGATTCCTTTAACACATTAATTGTCTTCCTTAAAGATTCATTCTCATTCATTAATTTCTTTCTATCATCAATATCATTACAAACCACATTCTTAGATTCTAAGTCATGTATTTCTTTCTTTAACCTATTATTTTTTTATCCTGTATTAATCTAACAATCTTAAAGAATCCTTGTATTTGGAAGATATTTTCTTCCTCTTCAAAGTCATGGATTCTAAACATTATACTAATTCATCATATGCCAATTCGTTATCTACATCATCGTCATCATTATTAAAAGAGTTAAAGGTAGAAAGTACCTCTTCCTTCAAAGCCATAAAGCATAGGTTGAAACTTCTCCATTTGATTCTTTTCTTTTGGAGTAACTTGAGCTATCCCATGCCACAACCTTCAAAGTTATCTTCTTCTTCCTTTAGTTTCCTTCATTTCGTTCTTTCTTGCTACTATTCTCATCTTTTACATTCTCTTTGAGAAGTAAAAATTTATTTTTTTATATATATAAGTTTTTGCATTCAAAATAAATAATATCAGTAGATTTTCTTTTATTCTCATGTTGACCCTATTTTGGTTTCATTAAGTTGTTTTTCTTCTCCAAGAACTCTTAAACTTTCTAGTGAGGAGAACAAAATCATCATCTTAACATTCACTTGAAGATTTCTCCTTATCACTTGATACCTCTTCTATGGCTTTAAATTCCATATTCTTCTTTTTTATCAATATCACCTTTTCTTTAATTTCTTTAAGTTGCATCTCATATGTGACGAATGACTTAATTAGCTCTTACAAAGGTAACATATTGAGATCCCTCGCTTCATAAATAGTGTCACCTTTGCCTCACAAATCTTTGGTAAGGACTTAAGAATTTTTCTTACATTCTTAACATTTTTATATGAATTTCCTAAACCCTTTAATGTGTTAATAATGTAAATAAACCTAGTGTACACCAACTACCTTAGTAGGTTTGGATCTCCCATTACTCATTATATCCCACAATTCTAAGTTTTTGGCCATAAGAAAGAATTTCATTCTTTTCTTTTCAATAAAGATAATCATTCCCATAAAACCCTACTAATATGTTTTTCCCTTTTAACTTGTAGAAGCTACCAAATGTGCCATCTTAGATGTTTACACACTATTTTTATTAGAAAAGTCTATGCATAAAGTATGATTAGCTTTGATACCAATTCTAAGTCTTAAAGGCACTCAAGAGGAGGGCGATGTTTGGGTGTTCAAAACTTTTCTAAACTATCAACCTAAATTGATTTTTCTTTTATGCAATCTCTAAACCATAATTCAATATATATGTTATGCAAATGTTTATGTCAAAATTTTCACAAGATAAATATTAGGCAATAAAAAAATAATTAAAAAATTAAAGGGATAAAGTAAGGTGGACAAATAAGGGATTTTATAGTGGTTGAAAATAATCTCAATTACCTAGATTTCCCTCTAAGAATTGTGTTGCATATTTTATTGTAACTTAAAAAACAAGATATAACTGTTCTTTAGGTGAAGAGAACCTTTTACAATTCCAATCTTCTTTTTATAATTTGAAGAGAAACCTTGTATAAAACTTTTTTAAAGTAAAGAGGAGCCTTTTTAATTAATCTAAATCCATCATACTTAAAATGCCCCTTTTATAAGAACACTTATACCTTAAAGGTGTTTTACTTAAAAATTTAATGTCTAAGGGATCAAAAGTTTAACAAGATCAAAAGTATGGATCATGGACTTCTTAAAAGCTTAAAAATGACTTTTTTTCTGATTGAAAACAAAATGTTGCTCAAGAAAATAGGCTTTCCAATGATAGATTAAGAAATAAAAACAAATGAAGGCTTGATAAGCCAATTGTTTGCTTAGACTCAAACTGAAACTTTAATAGCTTAAAAATCTCATAAATGTTTATAAAGATCTTTAAAAAAATCCTTAGCTATCTTATTTATAGAGTTTATAAGTTTAAGATACCATTGGTTCCATTTCATAATTGTTAGAAATAAAGAAATATTTTTTTCCGTAAAAGTCTATAACTAACCATTATTCTGTCGGTGACTACAACAGTAGTTTTCTTAGACATCAGAGGTTCCATTATTCCCTACTTTTGATCTTTTAGATAGACACTATGACTATAATCATGCTGTTGAGATAATCATTCTGTACCACCATTTAATACTACAACAGCACTATTGTACACTGTGTACAAATATTATAAGGTGTCGTTAAACTCCCAAAACAAATATAAAATTTGACTTAAGAACTTTAAAACACTTTTAGACACTTTCCTAACATCAATTACCATTTCAAATATGTTTAAAAAAATCTCCACATTAATTTTGGATATCAAGACCTTCTAATTAAAATCAAACATAAAATATATCTTAACTTGTGACAATTAAAAGATGTTTTGCAAACTTTTCTTTTCAAACAACCTATAAATATTTTTAAACAATTCTTTTCACTTTAAAAAAATTTTACACAAATTTCAAAAATATTTTAAAATCTATTGTGAATTCCAAAAAGTATCAATTTACTCAAACACAAAATTGGGTTATCTAATGAAAATTTTATGTACTTTTGAAAACATATGCAAATGCAAATGTAATTTGAGTCATATGGATATTAAACTTTTAGATAAAACTTACAGATAAGTAAAAACTACCTAACTGATGTTATTAAAGATCTAAAATACTTATTCTTGCATTATCCTCAAATTTGGTCCTCAAGCTTACACTTTTCACTTTACTTCGAAATGTACCTATATTTTCAAAACTTTACTAAAAATAAAACCATTATTAAAAATCATATTTTAATGTCATGAAAAACAAGATTTGAAATCTCCCTTAATTCCAAAAAGATAATGACTAAACCTTCTAATGGAAGAATTTTGGATACTACTTAGTGCTTTATCACATGTTCGATTAAGTTAATTACTAACTTATAATGTTATTGATTATCCAATTGTCTTGATAAGAAACCACTAAGTTTCTTGGATTGTAGATTTAAAATAATCAAATCTAACATATATGATAATATGGTGAGAATCTTTGACAAATATTTGACATAAGTTAGGCTTCAAAATTCTCAAAATTCTTATTTTTAAAGAAAGTAAACATAGTAGCACTGAAGAATGTGAAGATTAAAAAAATTCACAAACAATATCTTGGTTATGATTATAGTGTAGGACATTGGTATCTTGTATGGTCTTAATAGAACTATTAGTACATGTATAGTTTCGGTACCTACAAATTTTATCAGATTTTGATATCATTAACTTATAACATATTATGCTGGGATGTATGGGAAATAATGTGTGTCCTTATCATGAAAAAGAAGATTGTTATGTGGAGAAAGTATATTAAAGTTATACTTTTGATACATTTAATTTGTATGACATAGAAAAGAGTCATATTCAACTACTTAAAAATTAAAAAAATATTAAATCTATTTAGATCTATGTGAATTCTCTCAAGTTTCTTCAATATGTGAAAATATATAAATGCTTATATTTATTAATAATTTCTATTTTAAGTATATATGTTATTTATATTTTTAAAGCATAAAAGTGAAAATTTTATAATATTTTAGTATTATATAGTGGTGAATTTAATGATTTTTTTAGGTCTAATAAAATTTTGGATAGTAAAAAAAACTTTATTGTTATTGAGTTCGTGAATTAATCATTATTAAAGAAATGGTATTGTTTTCTTTTAAACTTTTATTTGTTTAAAAAAATTGTAGATGATGCATTATTTATAATAATATATATAATAAATTGTTTTTTTAATCAAAATATATTATCCATTTCAAGGTCATGTATAAGATCATTTACCACTATTTATTGAGAGTTAAAACCCCAACTATTTCTAGCCCGACATATTTGGCTGAATACAGACCTATCTTTTATTGCAATACAATTTATAAGTTATATCGAATTTGATAGTTTCTAGATTGAAAGCTGTTATGGATAAGCTTATAGATGACAATAAGGTCACTTTCTTTTAAAGTAGGTAGATTATAGATGACATTTTAATTTCACAAAAGTTGCTGAAAAGAAATAATAGGCGGAGGTCCCCAAAAGATTGTGCAATAAAGATAGACTTTAATAAGGCCTATGACACTATTAGTTGGAGATTCCTAATGCATACTCTAGAAGCTATTAGATTCCCTACTAAATTTAGAGATTGGATTTGGGAAAGCATCTCCACATCATCTTATAATATGTTAGTAAATGGTGAGCCTACAAGGCTATTCAAGGCAGAGGGATCCAATGTCACCTTATCTATTCATTTTAGGGATGGAGGTATTGATAAGATTGATCAAATACATCATACAACAGGATCCTAGCTTTAAGTATCACAGTAAAAGTAAAGGGATGGGTTTGTTAAACTTATCATTTGTAGATGATCTTCTATTATTCTTTATGGCCCATGACAGATCACTCAGGTTGATAATGGCCTCTTTGAGCACATTTAAAACCCTTTAGGGTTGGAAATGAATAGGCAGAAGATCTTTATGATCTTATCAAAGGTTAGATAATATCATATTAGATGGTTAACAAGGATAACTGGCCTAATGATGAAGAAGCCCCCAATCTCATATTTGGGGCTCCCTATTACCATGTAGAGGTTACAATTTAGCAATTGCACAAAACTATTAGAAAGAGTTCACAAGAATCTAAATAGCTAGACTAATAAGGCACTGACATTTGCTAGAAGGTTGCAATTGATTAAAACAGTTCTTAGCTTAATGCATACTTACTAGGTTGTCACTTTTTTGGCCAAAGGTATTATGAAGGCTTAGAGAGGCTATTCAAAAAGCTTATGTGGACTAGAAATATAGTCAAGAAGGGGATGGCTAAAGTTAATTGGCAGGAGGTCTGGAAACCTAAGGAGGAAGGTGGTATAGGCATCTCCACTATCAACTAGTAAAATATTGATATGTAAGAGAATTTTGTGGCTATTAACTCATCACAAGTCTTTTTAGGTGAGGTGGACCTACAAGCATATTATCAAGAGTGGTAATCTTCGGATAGAAAGGACTAATAGTGATCACACTGACTTCTTCACTCAGCTACTGAATTTAAGGGACAATGTGGTAATACACATCAAATACCTAGTATGGAATGGAGAAACTGCCACTTTATTCTATGATAATTAGAGCAAATTTGGACCCTTAATCCAGTTGGATCTATACCCTCAATTCCTTCTCAGGTTGCCTTTTTCAACTAAGGTTAAGGAATGTAATGATGGCAAGGAGTGAAAGTTGGAAATTGTCATGGATGATTTCCTAAATACTAGCTGAACGTTAACCTAGTAGACTCTTATATTTGGCTAGCAGACCCTTCAGGATCATTTATAAACAAATCTTTTAAGGAGTGCTTAAGGGACTTGGGGGTAGCATAGTAATGGAACAAAGTATTTTGGCATGCTCAACTCCTTCCTAAAGTGTCGTTCTTTCTTTGGTTATATGTTAAGGGCAGATTACCTACCACTAATAGGCTTCAATTGCTTATCATCCCTTCTAGGTTCTACTTATGCAAAAGCAAGGCGGAATACCTCTCCCATATACTATTTAATTGTAACTATTCTATATTCCTATTAAAATAAACCTCCGTTCTTTGTGGTATTTCTGACTTGCCAACAAATTTTAAGGATGTCTTAACGTGGTTGGTAAGGAATAGAAGTCAACTGAGTCAACACCAACTTGTCTTACTCGTAGCATTTGGATCCTATGCCTAGAACATTTGGAAGGAGAGGAACTATCATATATTCAGGGGTGCTGAAAAGGTGGCAAAGAAATTATTAAAGGAAACCATAAGTTGGATTAGGGAGCAACTAATAATGGAGGGTTGGTAATCAACAATGGTATGCAAATGATAGAGTAATAGAGCCTAGACTCTAGTTAAGCATAGGTTATCTACTTAACTTCCTGAGTTCACAACTAAGGATCCTTCACGCCCAATCCCCTATTATCAATAAGGGTTAGAGGAGGTTTAAATCCAAGCACATAATCAGCACTTAATAGGTAATACTAAATGGAATATAAATGGAAAATTATACACCTTGGTGGAAGAAGATCTGGACCATTTGATGCTGCTAGACACAGATGGTGGGTCATAGTTATGATTGCATCCCAAAAGCTACAAAAAAGGAACAGTGGGGATTATAGATCCCATCATTTTTACAACGTAATGTGTTTTTGTAGGTCCAATCGGGGCGAGGAAAGGATAGAAGGAAAAAATATTACTAGTCTAAAGTTGATCTGTGTCATTGGGGAGGTTGACCAACGCTGATGGCTCTATCTCCTAGTAGGGTTTCTCGGACTCTAACACATATAAAATTAGACAAAAATGTGATCGAGATCATTTTCGATGAGTTTTTAAATGATAGAAAGAAGTTTTTCTTGGAAGAATCGGTCATTTATGCAAGAAAGGAGAGATTATAGGTTCAATAACTCAGCAAATCTCCCTTAGTGGCTGATGATAGACTAATTCAGTAGATCTCCCTTAGTAGTTGACGATAGACTAATTCAACAAAGAATCGTGCAGCAACAAAATCTAGGGTTCATATTAGGGGCGTCTCTCGTGTGGCTTGTATTACATGTGTTAAACTATTTTGATTAATTAATTTTAAATTTTTAAAAAAATCTCCAACTTAAGAGGTGGAAGGTAAGACTATAGTTGCAACAATACCTAAAACTAAGAGAGTTTATATGTAACTTAAATCCAGGTCAAATCATCATCTTACTTTATTGGTGTTTAGTAGGTTAATCTAATTTTCTGCTCCATTTGCATCTTGCTTCTATAGAATTTATCAGGTTCATCTGATAGAGTAACTTCCTTGCGTTCCTGCATCATTAGAGATTGATTGAATTATGTAGTTATACAATAAACTATTGCCCATCTCTTAATTTAAAGACTTCAATAGAAGTATGATTTGATAAACTTGCTAAATGTTATGGTTTACATATGTTTAACTATCTAGTATATGTATTTTTTTAAATAGTAAATTGATCTTAAGCTCTTAAAATTTCAAAATTTCAATTATGAATTGAGTATAAGAAACATATGATGTGATGGCTTAAATTAAAATCATTGAAAAGCTTAATAATTAAGAATTTTATGCTTTAGAATTTTATTGTTTAATCCTACATAGAGCAAGAAAAATCATATAAGAAGGTCTTAGAGATCAACCAATAGGAAATTTCATAATAATCTCATCCTCACCCTCATCTAATTAAATTCTGCACTTTAAAATGATGAAAATGAGGAAGAGGAGAAGAGGAAGATAATAATAAGCCAACAAAGGAATAATGTACCATTCTCAAGTATGAAAAATATATGAAAATTAGAAGGCTCTAAATATTTGTTAAAACTAATTTAGTAATCAATATCTTAGGAGTGAGTTAAGAGACAAATAATTTTGGTGAGTTTTTTTTCATATTTTAAAGTTATTTCTTGTGTTAATTCTTCTAAGTAGTTAAAAAAAGTTGTATCACTTCATACAAATAATATATGAATTTAGAAAAATCACTATTTTAAAATAAAATTATTAGTTAAAATGGGTCTTGGAGAAGAAAGGTAGCATAGGAATCATGATATTTAGGAGTTTAATTCTATTGTTATTAAGGATACGCTTGAAATTAATATATTGAAACTGATCTTGGAAATAGTGAGTTTGAAATGAAAGATTTAGGAGTTAAAAAAATCTCAATATGGAAATACTTTGAGATTAAAAAAATGAAAAATTATATCCCACTCATTAAGATAATATTGAAAAAGATTCAGTATGATTAATATCCTATTTGAATCTTATTTCAAACTTTAAATGACTTACTGACCACAAACATATTCTACTATTGAATATATGTTTTACATTTCTTACTTTAAAGTAATTGGTGATATTAACTAAACAACAATTCATACTCATCTTCTTTTTTTTTTTTGAGAAATCAGTTTACACTCGTCTTACTATCTCAATCTTATTAGTATTAAAGTGAAGTATTCAATCTAGAAAAAGGGTACTAACAAGCTAAGAAATGAATTTTTTTATTGTATAAGGCGATATTAATGTATGCCTAGTGCTTATCAAGAAATATGAAAGAGTTAGTTTGTTATATTAACAAATTATTAGGGGGATACTCGGTTGTATAGTTAGTTGCGAAGTTATTTTACTATATAAAATGTTACACTCTATTTAATAAAAATTGAGTATTTAGTTATTACAAAAGCTTTAAAAGATGCTAATTGATTAAGATAGCTTTTATTAAATAATATTTTATATTACAATTCAGTAATTATTCATTAGGGCAATCAATGTACTATATTTGACTGAAGATTATATGTTTTATTATAAAATCAAAGACATTGATGTCAAATAGCATTTTGTTCGTGACATTATTTCTTATGATAATATCATTGTAATAGAATTAATAAAAAAATTAATTCATTTGGTATGATAAGTAAGTCTCTTGTAAGTTCAAGAATTTCTTAGATTTGGTTGAAATGCATACATATGTACATACATACATAAATACATACATACATATATATATTAGTACATTTAGAGGAGAATCATATCAAAATTGCAAATGAGAACTTATAAACAAGCAATCTAGATTCTTGATGAAAATTGTTAAATTACTATGCATTACATGCATGGTTTTACCGTTTTTATAAATAAGTAAATTTTTGATAAGGTGCAAAACATATAAATAAGATATTAAGTCTCCAAATTTTATTGGCCAAAATCTAATTATGACATGAATTTTTTTCTTACTTTATTTTTGTGAGAAATTAAGGATTAGATTGCATTTCAAAGGTTACAAAATAGTTCAACAGTTACAAAATAGATCAAAGTTACCATATATAAACTCTTACATCATTCTCACAAGCAAGGAGCATCTAAACTTAGGTTGCAACATCATACGATTACAATGTGGTTCAAGAAGGAGTTTGCAATGAGGTAGGCTTAACCTTGTCACCATGCATGGAGAGCTTTATAGGTGACACCCTAGCTTTTTCTCTCATCAGTTAACTTTCTGAAGCCATTTAGCTTATTCAACCGATAGTGAGCTATTTGCTAATTGCGTGTAGATAAGAGTGACTCTTTCATAGTTGCAACAGATACATCTACTTAATCGCATGCATACTTCCTCTTCATTGTTCAGCTAGTCTTCTCCAAATATGTAGGATAATAGGACTGCATCTTTCATGGATTCCATGTGCTAGTAAATGTTCTCTTGTCGCTTCAATGATTTTTTTAAATAACATCTACTGGTACATTTTTTTCAATAATTAATATATTAATCCTCCCCCCCCCCCACTTTTTTTGTAAATATTCTTCTAAAATGAGAATTTAAAGAGATTATATAGTAAATTATTTTTTAAATATTGAAAAATATAGAAATTTAACCAATTTTATAACATTAGCCAAATTTATAAAATATATCAATTGAATATTCAAGGTTTTAATTTATTACACAGATAACCCATTGTTGATTTTATCATGTTAGCTTACATGTTCTATTATGTATTCTGATTATAATGTAAATTATCAAACCTTTTGTAACCAAAATGGTATCAGAGCCTAGCACATCAACTAAAATTGTCCCAAAACCAATTAATCTTGTAAAACCATGGAAACCATAGATATCTCATTTGAAGAAGATACAGTTAATTCATTAGAAAATAATATTCAAAATCAACTACAAAAACTTACACAACTATTTCAACACCTAAGTACTAAAAAACAAATGAAACCATTCAAAAAACTTAAAGAACTACCTTCACATCAAATAGTAAATAAAATTACTGATTGCAGTTGGCCACATACCAATTTAGCTCAAATTAATCTATCTTTCATGCACAATTTAACAATTTAGTTTGAGACCAACATTCGGCAAGCGTTCTGGTCAAATCAAGTAATAAAGTGGAGTATATTTAAGACTCCGAGTATCGATCCCACGAGGAAGTTTATAGGATGTAAG
>JAOXYD010063110.1:0-12895 GCA_028565735.1 Pinacopodium congolense | reverse complement strand
CTTTAAGGCTCTTAATCTTGGTTCATTAAAGGATACCCATGTTATCATTCAATTAGCTGATAGATCTAACATATACCTTGAGGGGGTTATTGAGGATATTTTAGTGGAGGTTAATGATCATGTTTTCCCTGCAGATTTTTATATGTTAGATATGCAGGATGGAGGACTCTTCGAATCCCTCAACTATTTTGTTAGGCATGCCATTTTTAAAACATCTCGGACAAAGATCGATGTACACAGTGGGGTGTTAACAATGAAATTCGATGACGTGATTATTCATTTCAATATCTTTGACGTCATGCGTTATCCATCAGACTATGAGTCGGTCGCCAAGGTAAGTATTCTTAACTCTTTGATAAAACAATGGTCTTTCCTTTCTACGGATGACCCTTTGGAGGTAGCTTTGACCACTCCACTAGAGTAAAAGATGTCCAAATTTTAGAAAAGCCAGTTTGCATTTGGAGAGGAGTTAAAGGAAGCCATTTGGGCACTCTTAAACTAGTCCTTTTGGCAGGTACGTCTCTCGCTTCTTATAATTGCTGTTAGTACTAATCAGTTGTTACCTTCTATTATACAAGCACCAGAAGTGGAGTTGAAGCCCTTACCCGTTCACCTCAAGTATGCATATTTGGACACTGACAAAACATTTCCAATTATCATAGTGAGCAATCTTACAAATATGCAAGAAGAGAAGCTTGTCAGTGTGTTGTAAGATTATAAGACTGCATTGTGATGGACAGTTGCAGATATCAAAGTTATTAGTCCTTCTTTATGTATGCACAGAATCTTTCTTGAGGAAGGAGCTACCCCAGTCCATCAAGTGCAAAGACATCTAAATCCACCAATGATGGAGCTGGTGAAGAAAGAAGTGATGAAATTGCTGGATGTGCGTGTCATATACCCCATCTCTGACAACAGATGGGTAAGTCCTTTACAAGTGGTTCCTAAAAAGTCGGGCATTACAATGGTAGAGAATGAGAGAGGAGAGATGGTTCCAACTCGGGTGTAGAATGGATGGCAAGTTTGTGTGGACTATCGCAAACTCAACTCGATGAGTAGAAAGGAACATTTTCTGTTGCCTTTTATTAATCAGATGTTAGAACATGTTGCTAGTAATGCTTACTATTGTTTTCTTGATGGATATTCAGGATATATTTAGGTAGCTATTTCTCTAGAGGACGAGGAGAAGAAGACTTTCACATGCCCATATGGGACCTTTGCCTATAGAAGAATGCCTTTTGGATTGTGCAATGTCCCTGCTATCTTTCAAAGGTACATGGTAAGCATTTTTTTTTAGTATCTTGAAAAGATCATTGAAGTTTTTATGGATGACTTTACTGTGTATGGGAATTCATTTGAGTAATGCCTTGATCACCTTATTTTAGTCCTTAAATGATGTCTTGAAACTAACCTTGTTCTTAATTCTGAGAAATGTCATTTCATGGTTCAACAAGGGATAATTTTAGGACATGTTATTTTTTCTAAGGGTATTGAGGTTAATAGAGCCAAGATAGACCTTGTTTCTTCTTTGGCTTACCCCGCTTATGTGCAGGAAGTTTGATCTTTTCTTACCCATGCAGGGTTTTATTGCAGGTTCATTCAAGACTTGTCCAAATTTGCATATCCATTGTATATGCTACTCCAGAAGGACAAGGAGTTTGTTTTTGACGAGTAATGTAAGAAAGAATTTGATGCCTTAAAGGAGAAGTTGGTCACGGCACCCATCTTACAACCTCCAGATTAGAGCCTACCATTTGAGCTCATATGTGATGTCTCCAACCACACTATTGGAGCGATTTTGGGCCAAAAAGTGGGTTGGACTCCTCATGTTATTTATTATGCCTCCAAAACTTTTAATGATGCCCAAACAAACTACACTACCACAGAAAAGAGCTTCTCACAGTAGTTTTTTCTTTGATTAAGTTTAGGTCTTATTTAATGGGTACTAAAATTATTGTTTATTCTGATCATGTAGCTTTAAAGTACCTATTAGCAAAGAAGGAGGCAAAGTTGAGGCTCATTCATTGGATACTCCTACTTCAGGAGTTTGATGTGAAGATCAAGGATAAAAGAGGCTTAGAAAATGGAGTAGTAGAGCATTTGAGTCATCTAGTAGAGCATGGTGTTGACAAAGGTCCTATAAATAATGATTTTCTAGATGAACAGCTGCACGCAGTACAGTTGACAGCCCCCTAGTATGCTGATATAGTCAATTTCTTTGTTACTCATCAATTTCCTGCAGATTTCACCAAGGCACAGAATGATAGGATGAAGAGCCAAGCAAAGTTGTATGTATAGATGATCCTTACCTGTGGAAATTTTGTGCGGGTCAAGTTATTAGAAGGTGCATACCTGACAGTAAATTTGTTTCTATCTTGACATGTCAAGTTATTAGAAGGTACATACCTGAAAGTGAATTTGTTTCTATCTTGACATTTTGTCATTCTTATGTATGTGGAGGCCATTTTGGCCCAAAGAGGACAGCTTGCAAAGTTCTAAAGTGTGAATTCTACTGGCCATCTCTATTTTGAGATGCATCTGTTTTTTGTAAGACTTATGACAATTGTCCGAAAACAGATACACTGGGTCCCCATGGGGAAATGCCTTAAACCCACATATGAATTTGCGAGATTTTTTATGTTTAGTGCATAGACTTCATGGATCACTTTCTTTCTTCATTTGGATTTCAATATATTCTGCTTGCAGTTGATTATCTGTCCAAATGGGTGGAAGCAAAAGCCATCCAAACTAACGATTCTCGAGTGGTTGCAGATTTTTTGAAATCTACATTCTTCTCAAAGCTAGGGGTCCCTCGAGCCATCATTAGCGACAAGGGGACTCATTTTTGCAATCTCACGATAGAGGCTCTCTTGAAGAAATATCAAGTGGTACATCGAGTCTCGACCGCTTATGATGTTGCTAGTCATGAAGGAGGGTAATTAAGGCGAATGGATCAATAACAATGTTATCATAATAAGATACTCCTGATTTTTTTTTAACTGCACAGGATTCAAGTGCTATCTCCCACGCCATCTCCATTCAAATCCTTATAAGTTTTCTTACCCTTTGTCTTTTTCTTATTATTTTTCTTTTCATGTTTCTTTTATTTATGGTTATAATGTGTGGAACTTCTCCACATTAAGGACAATGTGTGGTTTAAGTGTGGGGAAGGGATTTGGTTGCATCATTTTTTATGCCATTATAGAAACATGATAATGCATTCATCAATTCTAGATTAATTGAATTTTGGTGTGTATATCTTGTCATGCATCTCATCATAGTAGTTGGAATGAGATTGAGTTGTGTGATTAAAGATGAATTAGGCGATTTAAGTGGAAGTTGAACCATGCAGATTGATTGAAGTAGTTGGTTGCATAAATTTGGTCGGAAATTGATACTCGAGTGAATAGGCAATGTGTGAAATCATCATGGATTTTCATATATAAACCTATGTGAGGCATTAAGCTTATATGACTACATTTCAGTCATTTTATTTTTCTTGTTATGTGTGATGCTCCCCTAGGAAGACTACTTTTAGAACTTGCTCTCAATAGGTTTGAAACTACTAGATGCATATTATATGGAAAGTATTAAGGCCTTCTTTGTTTTAAACTCTTGACTTAAATGACCCAATTGGTTCATTATCCCTTGTAACCCCTTTTAAGTAGTTAACCATTTTGTTTCTTGAATTAAACACCTTCTTTTCAAGTCCCAAAAACCCCATTAGCCTTACCCAATCACAATTCTAATGAAGTGCTAAGTGAGCATTAGTTTGGAACTTTTCGTTTACATTTTATTCTGAGATTAATCGAGAGGTACTTCTACTCATATTTTGCAGTGTATATAGTTGCTACTATTATTTCCTTGCTATTGAAAAAAAATAAAAAAGAAGAAAAACAAAAAAATAAGAAGAAAAGAATCAAATATAGTAGCTATAAGTAGTACTGAGTAAATTGTATTCACATGCATATCTCAGAAGTTATATTTAGTTGTCCCTTTACACTTAGTGCTTTCTGAAAACTTGTGAAAACCCTTTGACCTTTTTTTACTCACTTTAACCCTAGCCCCATTACAACTATGAACACAAGTCTTTATGATTCATGATAGCATATAATCTATATGGAAGAAAATTAGTGAATTTGCAAGCCTATGGTAGTATGGTCTCCTAGAGGGAGTATTGAGCGAAACATTAGCCCTTAAACACTTAAGTCAAATGAGTGAATATCATGAGGAAAATCCATCTTGGTTTTATGCTTTCCTTTGATCAATGGTATCACAAGTTAAACTTGTTTATGTTTACTGATGAAAAAATTATGATGTATGTAGTAGCTTGATATTCGAGTTGCTGAAGTTTGAAAGATTTCATGTACTTGATCTCTTTGAAAAAGAATTGATGGAATATAATGTTTTTTATTAATTTGCTTGAGAACAAGAAAATTTTTAAGTGTGGTGAAGTTGATAAATGTGTTTTAGATTATGTTTCTAGGTTTTTTTAGGTAGTTTAAGTATTGTTTATGTATTTTAAATTAAGTTAGTAGGAAATTTTTCATCCTTTTAATTATCTTTTAGGTTTTTAAATATTTCCTTGTATTTTTTAGTGTTTGAAGGAAAAACATAAACTTGTTTTAGGAATGGGTTTAATGCACTTTGATGTTTTAATGTGAAGGTAACCAATGAGACACAAAACATCACTAGTTTTCATACAATGATTTTATAAGATACTAGACCAATAGGTAAGGAGCCTAAATATCAAATTTCATGACATTTGGAGGTTGGTAGATGAAGATATAGCAAAAATACCTACCAGAGGTCAAAGTTGAAAAATCTAATGTGGTGGGATAACGTGGGAAAATGTGTGAAAGACGTGTTTTATGATTTTTTAGACATAAGAGGACGTAAGGAACCCTTGCAGCCACACCTATGACCCTAGGACATATCCAAGACAAAAATAAAGGGTTTTGGAAGAGGAAAAACGTGTGGAAACTCAAGAAGAAGAAAAACAATCAAGATTCAATAAGGGTTGTCTAGATTTTCCTTAAAAGGAGGCTTCATCATCTTTATTAATTCATCTTTCTTTACTTTCCTTTCGATGCTTAATATAAATACTCTTTGTTTTAACATAATCATGGACTGCTAAATCTATTTTACGGATTGTTTTTTAATTGTTTATTCAACTTTTATTACTTAATTTAATCGTAGTTTTTTGTATTAATTGTTAAGCTTATAATCACTTCGAATCAGGAGATTGTTTTTATTTATTTGAGTTAGGGCATGCAACAAGAGTTAGCAGCTTAATAGACCTACAATTAACTGAATAATAGGTGATTGAAAAGAGATCTTAATTTTTTTATTAATTTTTTTTATGATTGCTTCAAATCCAATTAAATTGTTTAGGAGTCGTGTTATGAATCAAGAGGTTACGATTTAACTTTTAGGTAGTTCAATTGAGATTAATTGATTATATCTCGCGAGAGGGTAATCAACTATTAGATATCTAGGATCAAACAAAACTAAATTAATAGGGTTAAAGAAAGATAAAAAGGATAGAACAACCGTTAAGTCTCCACTATTGAGTATCTTTTGCTTTTTGTTCTCTTCTATGATTACATTCATTCAAGTTTCGTTAGTTTAGTTTAATTTTTAGTTTCTTTTTTTTTTACCTTAAACAAAGTGCAATTCAAATTGTTACGTGTCTAGAATTAATTATCGTGGGATTTATATCAATTATACTATAAGTTACAACTTATATACTTGTATTGTAGCTAAAACTACTAAACAGTCATGAATCAAATGTTGTAACACCTATGAAATCTATACTCTCAAATGCTACCTTGGACTCCTCACTTTGGACAATGTGTTCCCCCAATTTAATTGAATGCTCATCACTAAATATATAAACAATTATATTCTCAATAGCTTGAGCATCACTTTCATAATCAACAACTTCGAACAAAGTATCACCTAAAGCTAGTGTAGACTCAACACTGTCTTCTAACTTACTTGACTCTATATGATCAAGTCCCCTAACTGATGTTAAAATTTCCTCCATGATTCTTTAATAATGCTCAAGATGAGGTTCACTAGTTAAAGGGCTTTCAAACGTAGCCTTATTAAGCCAAGAATAATTTGGGTGATCCATCCAACTAGAGGTGCAGTTTTCTTCTAAGCACTCAAAATGTTGTTGATCAAAAATGGACGAAGGTTGTTCAAAATAAGATGGATTGAGACAAGAGTAATTAGGGTAATCATCAGACTTAGGGGTATATGTACAATCAATTTGACCAAAAAGGTTTGTCCTACTATCGCCCCAATAAACTTCAGGCTCATACCATTGGCAATTGGTCATTTTGCCTCCACATCTTCTGGATGACTAAGCAAAGTCTCCAAAAGACGACTCTCTATATAAACAAAAATGACATCAAAACAAAAGAAACAAAGAAATTGCTAATATAAACATCAAACAAACACAGAAAACAAATATATAGAGTAATTGACATCGATATATTCCTAATATTATAATTACACTTCCATGACAATAGAACCAAAAACTTGATTGTGGTCGGTCATACGCAAAATTAGCTAAAATTAATCTATCTTTTAACGCACAAATTCACAGTTAATTTGAGACTAACATTCGGCAAGTGAACTTGTCACAACAAGTAATATAGTAGATTATATTTGAGACTCCAAGTATCGATCCCGTGAGGAAATGTATGTGATGTAAGTGTTAGGTCAATCGGATTATAATTATCTAGAGGACCCCAAATTATAGATTATAAAATTAAATTAAATTTACAAAACTAATCTAAAAAGCCTAGAAAAAATCCAATTAATTTTTAAAGAGTTACATATGGCTTTTTCCTAAATTATTCAGTGAAGCTTTGGTAGTTGATGATTTAATTGATTTAAAGATCAATGAGAATTAATATAGGGCATTCACTAAATCAAGGCAATGCTATGGTTAAGGCACTGACTTATCTCTATTGATCATATCTTGAAGTTTGGTTATGTTTCAGACTTGGATAATATGCTTACAGCTTAGAAAGTCTAATCCTAAATTTCCCTAATTCAAGATTAACACCCACATGATTAACCAAGCCTTTGGTTATTTCACTGATTTAAAACATGATATTTATTCATTTTTTAACATCTTAGGTAGATTTCTCAAATTCTAGATTATCTAAAGGCAATATCCTAAGTGATCAGTTTAGGACAAGCATTAATCATTCAATAAACAAAGATTAATTCACTAATCATACATTAAACATTTAATTAACACATTTGACCATCAATAAATACATTTAACATCCTAGCTAAATTGAAATTAAACCTTAAGCACATAAATTAATCAAGATCAAAAGATAATTAACGTAAATAATATAAACCTTGATTAATTAGTAAAAAAAACCATAATACATAAAATTAAAGTTTATATATCACCAAAGATGATTTTGAGATGCTAATCTAACTCTTAATCATGTGATTATAGCTTCTAGATCAATAAAATTCAAATGTAGGCACAAACATTAATCAAAGATAATAAGACCAAATATAAAACACCCATAACTTTGATTAATTATTATAATAACTACATAAAAACAAAATTAAGAGTTAGAAGCCACCAAATCCCATCCCCAGAGGATGATTCAACTCTAAATCACTTTTATACAACTTCTAAAAACTTGAAACAAACTTGAAAACTCAAATTACAGAGATTAAAATGGAAAAATACAAGAAAAATAGCCTAAAACTACTTTGATATGAAAACTAACTAAAACAAATGTGTTTTTATCCTAAAACTGATGCTTCAAATGCCTGGGAGAGGCCTCAATTTATAGGAAAGATGCAGCTACAAGTGGAGGAAGAAGACAAGCCGCAATTGTTAAAGAAATTGGCTGAATAATGTGTCTGCCGCCTTAATATGGCGGGTTGAAGCCCGTCGTATTGATCTATTTCTTTGAGACCAATATGGTGATTAAGGGACCAATAATGTGGATTGGCTAGACCACCATGTTGGTCCTGAAACTTAGTCCTTTTACCTCTTATGTTCTCAATTCTTCGAATATTTACATCAACCTACAAATTAAATATTTTTAATTATTAATTAAATATTTAAGCACTAAAATAGGGGTTAATATACAAAAAATAGCATTCAAAAATACTATGAAATTCACCCCTAAAACATTACTATTTCCATTAGAGGAGATCACTAGATATCTCATGACTTATGAAATGAGGTTGAAAGAAACATAAGAAGAAGAGATAGTCTCAAAAAATATATAATTTAAGGCTTCAAAGGAGGAATTAAATGAAGGGGAAGAGACTTCCTCAAGAGATAGTGATAAGAAGCATATATCACACTTAATTAGGATGTTTAAGAAGTTCTTAAAGAGAAAGAAGTTTTCTAAAAGAAAGAAATTTAAAGAACATAAATATAAACGAAATCATCTAACATTATTTCTTATGGGTGTAAGAAATAAGGGTGTGAACTCCCAATACCCTTTCCTAAAAAAGGATTGTAGAAATTTAATTTTGTCCACATATTTTATTTTTTAAATTTTTTTCTTTTAAAAATTAAGAAAAATAAGAAAATAAATTTTTAAATAAATTTTACCTTTATTTTAGCAAAATTTATTCAATAAATTTTTTTTAGGTTTAATTTACATGATATTAATTTCAAATTTAAGCCTTTATTTTCTAAGTAATTTTAGGTAAATGTAAATAATATATAAACCTTATTCAATTTACTTATATTATTTTGATTTGAGGTCATTACTTTTTTATCACATTTTTTATAATTGAATTCATTGTTTTTATTTAATTTATTTTTTATAATATAATTAATTTTCTAGAAATAGTTTTTTACTTGAATTTTAGGTTAAGAAAGTTTATAGCAATTTACCGAATAAAAAATTGGAAAATTGAATTAAAAAATAGAAAAAATAAGGTGTAAAATGCACGAGAATATTAAATACGGAATAATTGGCAAAGCAGTTCTAGATTAAATTAAAAAATAAAATAAGCAGGAGCCTAAAGAAGTATAAGGATTCATTGTGATAAAACAAAAACATCAAAGTACAAAATGATTTGCAAAGGGTTCTTCACTATAAAACAAAAAAGGTTATAGCAACTAAATGGTTAATGACCCTTTTAAGGTGGTCATCAGTGGGCATGACAAGAAATAACATCCAAAATGCTTTTAAATACCTTAAATTATTTTTGCACATGTAAAAGAAATTTTGAATATTTCCTCAAATAAAAAATAAAAATAGAATAGCAAATAGGAGAGTGAGAGAGACACAATGTCTAAAAAATAAGGGAGAAATAGATGGTTAATGACCTAAAATCAGAGAAGGGAATTTGTAAAAATCATAAGGACAATAAAGAAACATGGAGAGGACATACAAAATGAATAAAAATAGAAAAAAAATAAAACAAAAACATGGAGAAAAGATAGCAACAAAAAGAGACAACTGTGAAAATACTCTTTCTCTCAAGTTTCTCAAGCTCAAGACTAAGGAATAAGAGCTCCTTATCCAATTATTAAAAGTTCTGCAACTATTTTGACTCAGAGAGCTAGTAACCTATTAGACTTGGATTTCAATGCATTTTCATATTCATTTCAAGCCAATTTAATGTACATTTGCTTCTAATTAATGCTTTAAGTGTTTAAATATCATTTATATTCATGTACAATACAGATGGAAGCTAAAAAGTGGAGAAATTCTTGAATTTGTAGCTAAAAAAACCAAATTTTAGGAATTAAATGGCAACCCCCTTTCACCTATCATTATACTTCACAGCTCATCGTTTTACTCTCAAATACAAGGACTTAAATGGAGTCTTTATAACCCATCATTTTACTTCTTTTAAGTGGGGTTTTAGCGTATGTCGAACAACTTGCAATTGAATCTCTCTCCCTATTGGTTGCAACTTATGCAAGTTGTCTCCCACTTGCAGTAGACCTATATATTGAGAGTTAGAAGCTAAAAACAACAAGAATAGAAAAAGAGAAATAAGTTTTTTAGATCAAACTTCAGATTCTCTCAAAGTTGAGCGCTCAATTCAAGTGTTCTTCATATTTTCTTATTTTCTTTATAGATTTAGCTTATTTTTAAAGATTGTAAAAGCTCAATAACGTGTCTTAGACCTTCATGTGTGTTTGTAGCTCCATTTAGTGCATTCTAAACCCATCTTTTGTATTGAAATCCACTCTTGAGCTTATATATTTAAGAACATGAGTTATATACATGATATTCCTTTGTTTTTCTTGATTCAAATAAGTGGCTGAACATGTTTATGGTTAAGGAATGGTGATTCGATGATCTAAACACATGCTTAGATGTGATTAAGGGATGTCTTTTACTTATTTGAATGCTTAAAGCTTGTCTTAAATTGATTTTTTTAAGATGAAGAAGATAAATGGTAAAAGAAGAGGACCAATTTCTTAATCCTTTAGAAAATCAATAATTAACTTGATTCTAATCAATTTAAGACTAATGATTGGTTAGTCTTGAGGGTAGTAATATGAGAATATGAATTTTAAAATTAAACGTCTTGCACTTTAAGCCTTCTTTTAGGTGATTTAAGAGTGGACTAGACCATAAACTTCAAAAGTAAGAGAAACGACATTGATTTGATCATAAACTTGCCTTGAATGGATGAAGTTGCCCTAGGACAGGTCCCTTGATCTTTAATTAATCCATTTAGATCATTGAAACCAAATCCTTGACCATTTAATCAATTATGCGACCTTAAAATTTCAAGTTAGTCTTCTTTGAAAAATTGGAAGCCCTTTAGTTTAATATAGTAAATTTAGTTAATATAATCACTCAATTTGGTGTCTTTAGATAATTGTGAGTCAATTTCCTTACTCTTGGTTATAAATAATCTCCGTGGGTAATGCTTGAAAGGAAATATAAACATACAATAAAGTGTAATGTAGAGTCTATAAGAAATTAGATAGAGAACGCCTTCAACCTTATGCCAATAAGACTTCTAATTTACTAGCTTACCTTCCTTATCCTTTTACAAAATTTTTTATGGCACTCATGAGTGTTCCAAGAGGTTTGTAAAGTCCATTACGAAATAATTAGGATCTTCTTATTGTATTTTGTTTGATTCATGAATATACCATCACCTATTTACTTAATTTAAAGTTTGAAGAAGTTAGACCCTCCCATTATGCCCATCATAAATTCTTTGTTCATAGAACTTGAAAACTCATCGTACTACATCTCATTACTAGCACCAATTTACATATCATAAGTGATAGGGGTTGGATTATAGTTATTTCTATAGTAGATTAGCGTGTTAGTATGCATGTTTAGGATGAAAATTACATGTTTTAGACTTAGTTTGATGTTATTCTATTGCTTTTGTTAATATTATGTTTGATGATTTTGGGAAAGAATTCTGTCATATTAGTTTGAATATCTAATGTAAGTTAAAGTGAAATTGATTTGGGAGGCCAAAAGGAGAAGAAGAAGGAGCTTTAAAGCAAAACCTACAACGTTATATCGACAAAAGAGTTCATCAATCGCTTTAGGACTTGTCAGTTTTCCAGATTCTTCGAGATGACTTGTTCAAGTTGTGTTTAAGGCTATTTTGGATTGGGGAGACGTAGGAAAATCCTAGAAGCCACTATTCTGAGTTCAAGGAACATCCAAAACAAACAAATAAAATAACAAGTTTTGAAGGAGAAAAACAAAAAGGACCTCAAGATCAAGGTGGAGAAATCAAGATTTAAAGGAATATCCACATTTTCGAGTAAAAGGGGCTTCCACCTACATCCATTATCTATCTTTTACATTACTTTCCTTTTGATTTTGAATCTGAATAGTTGTTTCTTGGACATGATTATGGATTGCTAGATCTAGTTTATGGTTTATTCTTGAATTGCTTATCTAACTTTTATCTTATGAATTTAATGCATGGTTATTTGTGATAATTGTTAATCCAATAATCACTTCAAATCGAGATATTATTTTGATTTATTTAAGTTAAGGTGCACAATGATAGTTTTTAGCTTAACGTACCTATAATTATCATATTAATAAGTGATTGAAAAGAGATCTTAATTACTTCTTAACTGTTCTTAGGATTACTTCAAATCCAATTGTATATTTAGGAGAAGTGCTGTGAACCAGGAGGTTACAATTCAACATTAGATCTCGATAGAGGGTAATCAAACTATTGGATATCTAAGATCAAGCACAATTAAATTAATAAGGTAAAAGAAGGATAAACAATGATAGAATAACCCCTAAGTTTCCATCTTTGAGTAACTTAATTGTTTTGTTTTCTTCTACAATTTTATTCATTGAATTTGGTTAATTTAGTTTAATTTTCATATTCAATATTTTTTATTTACCTTAAACAAAGTGTAATTCAGACTGTTAGGTGTATATATTCAATTCTCATGGGATCAATATTTGTTATACTATAAATTACAACTTGTATACTCGCAGCGTACTAAGAACTAGCAACCAAGATTTTGACATTATTACCGGGGAGAAATGTCACTTTATGATGCATGAAGGTGTAGTTTTGGGACACAAGATTTCATACGAGGTTATATAAGTAGACAAGGACAAAAGAGAGGTTATCAAAAAGCTTCCACCACTAAGCAATGTCAAGGGTATATATATGGATATTTTCTATGAATGACTGATATGAATCTTTTATTAACTAATGAATGATTTGTGAATGTTTTGTATTAATATTTTCTATAAATATTTGATATGAATCCCTATTAATCAATGAATGTTTTGATGTTGTAGATACATGGCTTCCTTATCAGATTTCGATACAGATTTAGATGAAGAAATGATTAAAGCCTCCATTATTTTGCATATGAAGGAACAGGAAATGACTTTTCATTTACACAAGAAAC